>BMAC01000130.1:1291733-1308156 GCA_014905375.1 Phtheirospermum japonicum
CTGGTTCTTGAGACCGGGGTGTGTTTTGGATCTGGGGTGTGGGCTGGGGGGTTTGGGTAAGGATTCGGGTCAAATTAACAAAATGGTAAAAAGTGGTTTCATTCTATGAGACCGGTCTCACCCAAGACCTACTTTTTAAAATATCCTCAAGTTTTGATCAATATTTTCAATAACTTCACAAATTGTATGTAGATAACAGTGGTTCCAAAAATGGCAAATTCCAAAAATGTAGATAACAGTGGTTCCAACTTGTATATATTCCCACTCTTTTCACTACATTAAAACTGGCAAATTCCAATAAAAAATATCCGTTGGAATTCAATACAAATTTCTGTTGGAATAATTCCAAAATTTCCAACAATATAATATAAGTAGTTGGAAAACTTGCGACGGAATCACCAATTCCAACGGTATTCCTACAGAAAACAGATTACAATGGAAGTTCCATTGGTTAGTTTTCGTTGGAATTGTCAATCTTTAGAATACTCCAACGCAAATTTTAATGGCCGTTGGAAATTTTGTTGGAATTAGGCATTCCAACGGAAATTTGTATTGAATTACAACGAATATTTTCGGTTGAAATTTGACAATTTTATTGTAACGTTTATTTCTCCATTTGCAAATAATAAAACACTCTATATTAACAGATATCACCATTTGAGTTCGTCTTAATATGATCTTAATTTAACACTTTAAAATCGTGCCCATAATGAGTAGAAGAATAAACTTGCTTCACGGCAACACTTATTAGCACATTTCGGTGAGACAAAACCCTATGGCAACAACTGTAATTCGCAAACAGCTACCAATGAGGAATATGATGCATGACTTGACACTAAATTATAAGCACAGTCCAACGAGTGAAATGATTTGGGCAATTTGATATTGATTTATAATGTTGACATTATATCTTCATTGCTATGATAATTACCGAAAATGGTGGTTCAAAATGAAAAAATTAAAAATAAAATATCATGCATATCAAACTTATTACACGAAATAGTACAGACAAATTTGACGAGAATCCAATCCTAGAAGATTTAGCAATGGGCTAAACGACTTTTCGTCATTGCTCTATTTTTCACGTTGTATCGAGGGTTAGGTATCCTTGATGTTTGTAATAAAAGTCACTTGCAATGACACTGTTTTGGCACCTAATTTATACTGTGCAAATTGTCATTAATAAGACGTTTGGAATTCGGAAACTATATGTTAATTTATGATTTGGGTTTATGTATTCTGGATATTGGAAAAAATAATAGCATTTAAATATGAGAGGAAGAATATGCTTAGTGACATGTTATGAATATACAAGTGTTATATATGACATCATAAATTTATATTTATCACACATTTTTTTATATTCATTAAGTGTCTATGGTGAAATATACGAGTGCTAGGTTATGAATATAATGTGATGGGTGATAAATTTGAAATTATAAATTCATATTTACCATATATTTTTATATTAATCATATAGTAATAGAAAGAGAAAAAAAATTATGCATCATATACTATACGTATTTTTTGAGTTTGCATTCTAACGTTTTTTTTTTAATATAATGCATCATGTACTACATAAAATTTTGAAAATGAATCTTACTGCCAACCAACTCGCCCCTACTCGCTCATCTGAACTCGCGAGTGAGGTTGCATCATTTCAAACTCGTATACTTAGAATGCATTTTATTAAACTCGTATACTCTATGATGCATTTATCAAGACTTACTAAACTTTTGATATCCAAAATTTATATATATATATTGTATTGAATCTATTTTTAATGTATATTATATAAAATTAATAGTTTTTCTTCGACGAGAAGGACGTTCGCCAAGTATAAGACAAATGCACATGATTAAAGATTTTATTTTTGAATATACAAAAAAATTATACAAGATGATTTAGTAATGCAAGAGATAAAGAAAGTTGAACAATACATGTTAAAACTTACATAAGTTGTAAATATTGTCATATATTTTGATTTCTTATTAAAATTAAAATAAGATTCATATATTATTTTACTATAGACAAAAATATAAATTGACAAGTAAATGAAATTATATTAATATAGATAAAAAAAATTATATATTAAAACTGAATTGTTTATTTACATGTTCAAACTTACATAAATTATAAATTTTGTCATATAAACAAAATCCAAATTTAACAGATAATGTTTAACTTTTTTTGTTTATAATAATATAATTCCATTTGCTTGTCGGTTTTTCTTTATTGAAAAGAAAATAATATTATCTTGTATTGTTCAACTTTCCTTGTCTATTGCATTACTAAATTATATTGTGTTAAGTTTCTTATATATTTAAAGAAATAAGATTTACAATCGTGTGTGTGCGCGTGCACGCGTGTATCGCCTAATGTGCTTTTTATCTTCAAAAATTATATTAATTTGATATAATATATATTAAAAATAAATTCAAAACCAAATTAAATTTTGAAAATCAAGAAGTTAAGGTAAGTTCCGGCGAGTTGGGCCAAGTTGACTGATCAGATAATGATTTTCACAATCCCGTGTAGNGTCGGAGGATGCACTTTCAGAATTTTGTGAAGTATATGATGCATTAAATTACAAAAAAAACGTTAAGATGCAAATCCAAAAAATGTGTATAGTACATAATGCTAAAAAAAAACATCCCTAATAAAAATGCAAGAATTGTGATGAATATACTTAGTGGTCGACGAATAAAGATAAAATTGGATTCATGATTCATCATATAAATTGCCATCAAATTTACATAATAAAACTTGCTACTAAACTTACGGATATTTCAAAATATATTGAGAAATACTTAACTATTTTACAAATTATTTAATGTATTCAAGCTTGTATTCATTACTGTATTCATTTATATATTTTATATTATGAAAGCATAACGCAAATCATATCTCTTATATAAAATTGTGTTTTTTTTTTCTGATTAATTAAAAGTACTCTCCATTCATTTAATGAATATTTTATCAACGAATACAATATTCAAGATTAAAAGGAACAAAACAAATCCTCTGTTATCTCCAACCTAATTAAACGAAGATAATTAGAGCTAGCCTCTAAACCTAAGTGACACGTGTCCATCAATCAACCAGTACTCATCTAAAGTGGGGTTAATGACTGTGAAAATAGAATTCGTGAAAATGAAATGATCAATTAGTCATAACATTTTTTTGGGGCGGGACCAATATTTATTTTGTTTCAGATGCAATAAAGGTGTAAAGGCTAAGTGTGAAAGCGGAAGATGGTGGTGGCCTTCAAAAGACAGCGCTCGTGTTACTTGCAAAGGCCTACGAAGGCTTTGTTTCCCCCCTTTTTTTCGTATATGCATGTGACACGAATACCTAACTCTTCAAAGTCAAATCCAACTATCATCTTTCTTGCATCCATTTGTTATATTTCCCTGAACTATACACCAAAATAGAGGCGAGCCTATTTTATTTTCGCGTTAATATTTAATTTCATCATAAGTATAACAATAAATATTATGTAAGCTAAATTTAAAATATTTACATATCGTGGCTTATCGAGACAATAATTTGTCTATGTCGTGTTTATAATCGGGACACGCAGATCGTATAATGGAATTGTGACACGCACTACCAAGTATAGTGCCTCCTTACGGGAGTTAGGAATTTTTTTCTCTCTTTTTTTCTTCTTTAGCATGATTTACTTAATTCAACTTATTTAATGAATATCTTTATATGTTTTAATAATTTAATTTTTTTAAGTGAATGCAATGCTAATAATAATAGTAGTAGTAGTTTGAAAAAAAAAATTACCTCCTAATCTATTACGTGTTTCTTTCTTTTGCCTGATAAAATATAATTTTTTAAATAATATCTTTTGAAATAAATGATTTTTTTGACATATTGCCTCTTACTAGTAATTTTTCGGCAAAAAAGTTGTCCGAAAAGTTGTGTTTGCGACATAAAAGTTGATTTTGGGTTTCAGAGGGGTTCTTTTATTATGTGGGTTCGAATTTAAATTTTATGTGTTGACTTGTAAAATTAGAGGAATACAATGGAACCGACGGTGACTGAAACGGAACTGAAAGTTGGTGAATACATATATGACAACGTAATTAGGGTTAGGGGTTTCAGAGGGATTATCGGTGGCGGATGAGGTTGAAATCTAACGTGGTAGCTCAAAAAAAATGAGAGGAATCCAACGGAACCAACGATGGTCGGAACGGAGCATCGAAAGTAAGTTAACCATAGAAACCTTTCAGTTTATAATTCTATCTGGTGAACCTAATTTCGGCTCCAGGCGTCGTAAGCTCCATTGGATTCCTCTCACTTTTCTGAGCCACCACGCAAAATCTTAACTCTTTTCACCATCGATAATCCTAACCTTAACACTAATTACGTTGTTATATATTTATATATAAATATTTGATACTCCATTCCAGCCATCGTTGGCTCAGTTGGATTATTCTCTTTTTGTGTGTGTTTGTGTGTTACCATGCAAAATTTCTACCCGAACCGATACGATAATCCCTCTAAAACCCCAGAATCAACTTTTATGTCGCGTACACAACTTTCTGATAACTTTTTTGTTGAAAATCCGCTAGTAGGTGGTAATCAGTTAAAAATGTGTATTTCAAGAGGCATATTAATAAAAAAATATTTTTTAAGAGATAAAAGAAAAAAAATAGATTGCGAAACAAATACTTTTACCCTATTGATAATAGTAATTTTCTTATATATTTGTAGAAAGAGCAGGAGAACCCACAACCACTAATTTACTATTATTGGAGTGTGCACTGAGTAAACATTTAGAAGTATTTACCTACACAAACCACATTGGTCAAACTAAGTGACAAATTATATTCCAATCACCTTATATCACTCAATATTTATAATTATATATTAATTAACTATAATTAAAATATCATAAGATGAGTTCTAATCATAATTGGATGTGTAGACAGATGGTGGATGGCTACATATCAACCAAGATATTATAAGCATTGTATTAGAGATGTCTAGATGTAGGTGTCACAGGACTCAAACGATATTGAAATGGACGATGACGACGAGGTCTATCTAGGTCTTTTCGGGGTGAAGAAAGGTCGATATTTTAGTATGGGATGCTTTGGGAGTCTTGTGGTTTCGTAGATTTTTAGAGACGCTAGTGCTTCCACTCATCTAGATAGTCGTGTTACGGAACTTCAGACACAACTACAGACTTTTAAAAGTCAGGTCAAGGTTCAGAGAGAGGCAGATGAGCAAGCCCATCAGAAGGAGCTCAAAAAGCTCCACGAGGCGCATGCTTAAGAACGGCTAGAGATCCATATGATACTCCGACAAGAGGTGATGGAGGAGGTCGACACAGCGATGAGAGCTTAATCTCAACCACAACAGCCTTCATCCAATCCTCCATTAGAGTAGTAGTGTTAGATATTAAGAAATACTTTGTTGAAAATACTTATGTTTGATAAATGTAAACCTTACGTGTATATTTTAAGAATTTATGTTTCATATTTGATTTTAAATGTTTGAAACCTCTAAAGTATGAATAGGTAGTGTGGTACAATAAAAATAATAAATAAATAAAAATGTCGACGGGCTTGTGATCGTTGGTTTTTATTTAAATTTAGAATACCGATGGGTGTAAGGCGTCGATACTCACCGACGTCAGAAACCCATCTTAGCCCCATCGACATTCACCGATAGGGCGTCTTCCCGCCAGGGACCTGTTAGCATATACCGATGTTAATCAATCGGTGGCCAAAGAGTGTCGCGACAGGATTTACCCGTTGACAATGCATCGGTAAAATACTGACAGATAAATAATACCCGTCGACAGTACCATCGGTAAACTCTCTACTGCAAATTTACCGACGATTTTGCCTATCGTATCTCCCAATTTCATGCCAATTGTTCTTACATTTGTAGTAACGATATTCATGTCGTCGCAGTATACCATGTAGACTTGATTGGAACAACGTGTTATTTCAATACATCAACGATCACGAAGTTGACATGTATAAATACGATTTTAATTATTTCTACTAACTTAATTCTTGTAGAGGATATGTTAACATTTTTATAACATAATTTTTTTGGTGTTGTAGCAAATAAACTTTTGTCTTCTATTTCTCTAAAGCATTTGTAATACATACTGCATACACACTCTCATTGTATACCGAACATTTTATTCTTAATCGAAAGCTACTAACTTAAACTAGGTATAATGGAACCAATCAAAATTCCCCATGACTGAAAACATGTTATAACTAAGCTAGTGGGATTCTAGTGTTGGTCGAGGTTAGGTGAATTTGATTATTATTAATGTCAAGTGTCAAGTGTCAATTTGTATAGCTTTCCTAGCACTTTTAATTTGAGCAATTTATAAACAATGATCAATTAGCATGTGTGGGTTTATTTGCATTAATTAGAGTATCCATAACTAATCCGACGTTTGTAAATGTTTCCATTCTTTAATAACCCAATTAGTTCCAGGCTTACATGCCATCAGGTATCATTCCATATATATTAGAATGAGTTTTTTCGCCGCAATTTGTCAATTGAATATCTTTTCCTTTTCTTTCATTTCGTTTCAATAAGAAATATTTCTTTCCTTTTAAAATAAGTATCTGTCAATTGAATATCTTTTCCTTTTCTTTCATTTCGTTTCAATAAGAAATATTTCTTTCCTTTTAAAATAAGTATCGTTTTAAACATTCAATTTTATTATAAATTAAGTATCGTTTTAAAATATTTTATCACTTTATTCCAATTTTATCCCCATTTATTTTAAAAAATATAAACAAGTTTATGATAATAGAATAACTAAGGAAAAGAATTAAAGTAATTAAATGGAAATATTATTATTGATTGAGGATGTATTGTCAAATATTATATTTCTTAATTTTGAACAAAAACTCTAAATCGACACTTATTAATAAACGGAGGGAGTAGTGAAAATAAAAAATTTAGAAGATCAAAATTTTTTATGAGATACTAATTAAATATGATTTGTGTGTTTTGAGTAAGTGATTGAATATAAAATTATTTCATAAAAATATTTTCAAATTGACCCACAAGAGTTTTTGTGTGGGAATTATAGTGGAGAGACGAGAGAGACGGAAAAAAAAAAGATTTTTGTATGGTAGAAAATTAATGGTAATTGAGAGATGAAAGAGAAAGGAGAAATAATTGAGAGAGAGAGAAAAAAAAATTTGAGGAAAAAATGAATTATATATATATTTTTGTCATAAATAATTATTTGTTTTTGACATTTTTTTTTACTAGTTGAGACCCAATCGCCTGAACAAGTGAATATTTATAAATGTCAATTTATTTTTCACCATAAAATTTTTCAAACTAATTCTATTTTAGAAAAAAAAATGTATTTCTCCTTTCTCTCTTTCTTTTTTATTTCTCATTTAATTCTCTTCACACACTTTATTTCATTATTGGAAGTGGACCCACTTAAAAAGAATTTACCAATTTTCTGATATATTTACTATTGTCTAGTTAAACTCGAAAGAGAGTGAAATGATATTCAACCGCCGTCACCATATTAATTGGGGTTATATGCATATTTTAAAAGAAGGTAAATTCCCCCGTTTACTATCAAAGTATAAACTCCAACTATTATATAATTCATTAACTTTATTTATTCTCATATAACTCAAATGCTTTTTATTCAATCAAAAATTATATTTAAAATATTAAAATTATCCCTGCACCTTAAAAAACTCTATTATATATATATATATATATAAGGTAAATGAGTTTTATTGGGGTTTTTTAATTTTTTAATTTTGAAAATGAAACAATCTAGGTTCATTATACCTTATACTCATAAATAGTCTATGTTCATTCTCCCTCTTAAATTTTGCTGTGTAAAATATAATTTTCCAAAAAAATTATGAGAAGTAGTATGAAACTCTTAGAATTTGTTAATATTATGAATTTTTCAGATTTTTCTCAAAACCTGCTAATTAGCGTGTAATTTTCCAGATTTGTTAAAGTAATACGTAATTATTCAAAATTTACCAAGTATTATGTAATTTTACTAAAGTAGTATGAAATTTAATGGTGGCGACTGACGACGATGGTAGGTGATTTTGCCAAATAGTATGTAATATTGCCAACGTAGTATGAAATCACACGTTGTAGTATAAAAATTTAGAATGTAAGTATGAAATCACACGATTTAGTATAAAATTCTTGGGATGTAGTATGGAATTATTTAATAAGGGTATATTAGTATTCTTGTATAGTACTTTGTATTAATTGGGAAGTTAACATTTGAATAGACTATTTGGGATAAAATATTTCTGGTTTATATGGGAATTGTCCCTTAATATAATATACTCTCTCCGTTTTAAAATAAGTGTCGTTTTAGATATTCAACTTTATTACAAATTAAGTGTCGTTTTAGAAATTTTTTACTACTTTATTCTAATCTTATCCCCTTATTTTAAGAAATGTAAATAAGTTTATGGTAATAGAATAACTATAGGGAAATAATGGAAGTAATTAAATGAGAATATTATTAATTGATTGAGGATATATTGGTCAAATATTATGTTCCTTAATTTTGAGCAAAAATTCTAAAACGACACTTATTAAAAAACGGAGGGAGTATGTGATTAGCACTTGCCTTGTAAAAGCACAACATTTATGTATGAATTAATACTTAACTAGTGCTTAATCCGTGCGATGCATGAAAGAAATTGAAATATATTGTATAAATCTATTCGATATAAGTGTAATATTATTGATTTATTAAATAACAACTTAAATTACTCAAGTCACGTTTGTTGCCTTGTTGGTCAATAAAAATAATTTTAAAACACATCAAAGGTAGATAACTTCATATTTATATATTATGAAACAACTTTTTGTAAAATACATTATATGTCTAATTATGGTTTAACTTGTCATCACCACATACCAATATTTTCAATCTCTCCCGATTAGTTAGTCGCAAAACAATCATATTTGTCACATTTATTACATTTTCAGAATTTTAATATAAAGAATATTCAGAACATGTGCATCTTTTTGTTTAGTCTTTGTATTCAAAGAAAAAGTGAAAATCTTATAACAAGTTTTCTCGTATATTAACATAATATAGGAAGATTTTACAATGCCACCCATTTTACCATACCCGTGCATTTTAAGCCATTAGATCATTCCACTACATAAAAACTGAAATGATCTAACAATAAAAATCAATGGGTATGCTAAAGTGGGGGACACCATATAACTTCCCCATAATATAATGTGGGTGAAATATTCAAATCATATATGTTTGTTCTCCTGAGAAAATTAAATGCACATAACCAAAATTGATTGTATAATTCGTAGTTAAAAACTTTCAATTGAACGAATCACGACGCGGGATCTTAGGCTGTTGAAGAAAAGTTATTTTTTTTTTATTTTTAATAATGTAATTTAGGATTTTAATAAATAAAGAAAAACATAGTTATATAATTTGATTCAAATATACTATAGTGTTCATTTCATAATTGTTGTCGACAAATAAATTAATTTGGTTCAACTGAAACATATGGATCCAAATAATTCCCATATACGTTAAATTACTTTTATCTTATTTAAAATAGTAAAGTATAAAGTTGAACATTTCTTCTCTGGTCGTCAAATTCATGTTAATATTAAAAACACTGGATTCGGTTATAAATAAGTTTGTATTACTCAATTATAGTTGAATTCATCAAGAAATTTATATTTTCTATATACTAGTATTTTTTGGACTTGAACCAAACCAACAGATCGATTTGGAAACAAACACAACTCAAGTTACTCAAATGAACCGCTTTGCAAGGCAAATGAGCCTTTTTGGACTAAGCAGGTTAGAAAAATATTAAATAACCCAATCAACCTTATTTATAACAATTTCACAAGTTTGTAGAATTCGCTAGGCGCTAGTTGAGCGTCGGACTATCGCCTAAAATATTATTTTATTTTATTTTTTATTTGTTTTTATTTTTGGTCGATTTTTGGCCGCCTAAATATTATTTTATTTTATTTTTTATTTGTTTTTATTTTTGGTAGATTTTTGGCCGCCTAGGCCAATTTTTAATCGGACCGCCTAAGCGCTTAGCCCGATTTTAGACCGCCTTGTGCGTCTAGCCACCCGCTTAGGGCGATCTTCTTGCCGAAGTGGTTTTCTTGGCCGATATTTCAAAATCGCATTGGCTTAAGGGCCTCTAGAGCATAGGCGCTGTCAAGGCTAATTTCTGCAATATCGCAATTTCATCAAAGTGAAACATATGAATAAAATACATTACTGCATACTTTTCTTAATTAACTAGTGATATATGTAATTCCAAAAATTGAATATAAACAATTACTTAAAAATGTTACCCACATAACTTATTAAATTTTATAATATAAGATTTTTTAAAAAAAAAATTTGATGGTCNAAGATCAAGCCAACAACAAAAACAGTAAATTAAAGTCACCGTAATTTTTATTTTCTAACAATAAAAAATAAAATTTAAGCTTGGAAAATAATTAATGTAAAAATGATTGTACCCACATTTGAAACTTAAAATTTTCATATGTAATACAAAAATTAATAATAATTGTATATAGATTTGTGGATGTAAATTACAAAGGTCTGTGGCACCATAAAATTTACAATAACTCAAAAAACAAAAATTCCAAAATTAATAGGGCATATCCTAATTATAAGAGGTAATTACTTTTGCGACTCAAATATTTTTTAACAGTTTATCACACAAATTATTATTTGTGATAAATCGTCATACGAAATATGTGTGATTTGCAATTTGCCTCCCAATATCAGGGTTTTAGTCGTTTTATATCCGGTGTTGAAGAAAAAAATATAATTAAATAATTATAAATAATTATTTAATAAATATTAAAATTCATAAAATATATAAATAATATAAAATAAATTGAAGTTTTTTTTATATAAATTTTGTAGAAAAATCATTAAAAAAATATAAATAATTATTTATAATTTTGAAAGACCAAAATATATAAAAATAAATATAATTATTATAAGATTATATAAAACAGTGCTAAAAATAATTTATAAAATCACATAAAAGTATTAAACTTATAATTAAACTATTTCTTAAATATTAAATTTAATAACTACAAAATAAATATTATAAAAATAAGAACACAAAATTAAAATAATGAATCATAAGAAATATAAAATAAACTCTGATACGGGGGATAAGTATTATTCCTCAAACTTAAATATTAAAATTTATTTATAAATTCTTACATTTATTTCATATTTTCTTAAGATTATTTTATATTTTGTAATATTTATTATTAGGTTTGTTATAATATTTATAAATATTTTGTTACTTTCAGATTTATAAATATTTATTTATAGACCTTAACTTTTTTATAATTTTTTGTTTTTGTTTTTAATTTTTTTAAACTTATTATTACTTCAGATTAGTTTATAAATTTTTACATTTATTTTATAATTTCTAAAGTTTCTTTTTTTTGTAATTTTTGAATTTAAGTATTTCTTTTCAGATCTTTTATATATATATGTATATTACATTTAATTTATAAATATTTAAAAAAAATTGGATTCTCTTGAAAAGCATATTATTGCTTCATATTTTTTAATATTCTTTTTGTATTTTTTAAATTTAAGAAATCGTAATCCCAATAAATATGTACATATATAATTATATAAATAGTTATGTATTACTAAATCTTAAAAAACATAATTAAAAATTCTAGCTTCTTTTGTACAGAGAAATAAAAATACCCTTTCAGAAAACACATCAAAATTCACAAGGGCAAGTAGGTAATTAGATATTAGACAACCATTTTGGCATCCATTTCCATCAAAAAATTGGACGGCGCAAAAGAGTCTGACTTTTGCAAAAAGGTATATTTTGGCTTTTAGTGGGGCTTTAGTTGCAACTGCAAACTCGCAACCCCGCCAGGTGGCCCCCATTTCATGAAAGCGACACGTCACCTCCCAACTACACACCGACGTGTCCTTTCAATAATTCTGCAGTGTGTAGAGATTTTGTGTTTTTTTTTTCATCCTTTTCAATTTCTTTTCACCAAATTACTCGTGAATCTAGTTTTACATAAACCTAGACGACACCGTTTAAGTTGAGATAAGGTCAAACATGACGCCATGATGAACAGTGGCTTCCATCATACACGATTTTTGGCGGTTGAGTAGAATATTTAGCCTAGGAGGAATTAAGAGTGGTATTTATTAGCAAAATTTTTGCGGCCGCAAGTTTTAAGTTCTATGAAAGCTACCATGGTTCCACTACTACAATTTGGTAATGTAGATTTCATAAAATTAATAAGTTGAAAATTGATGATATAGTGAATCATGCATGAAATAAACTTCTTAATGTCATATCTCTATTCGTTTAGGAAAAGTGAAAATGTGGCTACATACCTAGTCTACACATATTATTAACGAATGAAGATATATGTAGTAATTCAGAATATATGTTAGTAAATTTTTTAATTGTTATTTCTCGTAAATTGTACGTTTGATTTATTTGAAATATTTAGGTGTCCACAGCTGTGTACCACGTTAAAAGTTAAAATCCCATATTTTTTTAAAAATAATTTTCCATAATTATTCTTGTTAAATATAATCAAGTTGTCTAATTTAATATTCAAATTAAAATAAATATTTATTTTATAAATATTATTAACTAAAAGAATATCATTACTATATTTGTTCTCGATTATAATAATTTGATATAAAAATATTATTAATGATCAACTTAAAAAGATGGACTACTGAAAATTCATAAATTTGTTCTAAATAATACTCCTTTCTTCTTACTCTATTTGACGCAATTCATTATTTCACGGAAATTAAGAAATATAATTGTACAAATGATCATAATATCTTGTTTAATAATTAAAAGTGTGAAATAATAAAAGTAATGGTAAAAGTAGTAAATTAATATTTTATTATTATTGATAAATTAATTATTTTTCTTTAATGTGATAAAAAAAATTCAAATTACAACATATATAACAAGACAAATATAAGAGTATAAAGAGTTTATGGAATACATGAAAGAAGAAAATAAATTGAAAAAAGAGAGAAAGAGAAATAAACAAAAGTGGTTGGAAATCAAATTACACACCGCGACAACAATATTACAGGGCACTGGGCCCAAATAAAAAATAATGTACTAGTTAACCTTTTTTTTCTCTTTTATTTTTATTCCATGAATGCTCTTTGGCCAAGGAGCGTAGTTTGAGAAAATATGTCATGTCATTCAAAAACTTGCATTTTTACAATGTTAAAATTTTGTAATATATAAACTCTGCTTCTAAAATGTCCTTAGAAAAATTGAGGGTATGATTATAAATATTTGAAAACATAAATAAATTTTATCAAGTCAATTCACGAATTAACAATCTCACACATATGTTATGTTAGGGAGGTTTTTTAGTAAATAATTTTGTAATTAACCTAATCCCAGGGTCTTGTTGTAATTGTCCCATCTTTATATATTAGGTCCCAAACTCGCAATTATTCTAATTAATATGGAATTCCAATTTATCATTAAAAAGATTATGACATCGATAATATGGAATTCCAATTATTCTGATGAGTCCAATTCACAATTACGGCATCATTTGAGACCAAGTCTTGTTACGTATCCGAGATTGATAAGACCCTTTAGATAAATATACTATATATTTATTGCAAATGAAATTGAAAAGTGGGTCCCATCATCCTGTCACGATTTTGATGTTGTATCCTTTGTCGTGGCCTACCGTCATGGCCTTGTCTCAAATGTTGTTGCAAGGACTATTCTGGATACATAGATTATAGTATATCAGACAAATTACAAGACAATGTTGAGGAAAATGTTTCACACTTGTGGAACAGTAGATTAAGTACTAGCAATTAGGTAAAGTTAATCGGGTAGACAGGACTTATACGAAATTAAATGTTTTTTTTTTTTATCGGTTTAGGACTAAGACTGGAGTGTTATTTATTTACTAATTTGGTTATGTTTTCCTCCGAAACAAATATATTTGAATTGATTTAGTCATTAAATTTTGTGATATTAGTGTTCTTAATTTTGAGATTTGACCAATTGCTAAAGTATTACTAATTATTTATTTTTGTTCTTATTTCGATGCCTCGTTATATTTAGAATGTGTCAAAATATAAAAGAGTTTAAACTCAAATTTCCAGGTGAATATGAAGTTGTAGGGATGAAAAAAGAATGGGGATTAGATGGATATCATGGAATGTCAAAAATTAATTGTGTAACAGAATTAAAGATTAATAGTCCAATGATAGTTTGACTGTGTACATTTAGAAATATAATTTTGATAATATTATTAATATATAATTTTAACGCGTTTAAGTCAATAGACTAGAATATTAATGACGATTTTGCATTTCTTAAATTTTGTTGTTAAATTTTTATGTATACTCTCCCTGAGATGTCAAGTTCCGCTACTAAGACGAGCGAATGAGAAGAATGTTAAAACGGTCAAAAGCAGCCTAGTAACGAGGGATTAATTGAGGCTAAATGGACAAACAATTACTTATTTCTATAGCTAAATGTATTAAATGAATAACTAACTTGACAATTGATGCATTAATATTTATTTTCACGTGTACACACTTGTTGGAATTAGTGAATATGAATACTATATTTATGTAGTTGAAGTTAAAAAAAAAAAGTTAGATACAACGTATTTATAGTGTGAACGAACATATTTATACAATAAATAAATAAAAAAAAATATGAAAATTTTATATTAAATTCAGATTCGAGTATAAAACTAAGTTATTCAAAGAATTAATTTTTTGACTGAAATATCAAATTTCAGTGTATTACTATCGTGAAAAAAGTTAGAAAATCTAAAGAAAACTCAAAAACTCTTGATATCAAAATCAAGAGACGTTTTATAATGTTTCCCTAAAAACTCATTATTATAACTTATGACTTTATATTATATAAGAGATTTATAATCCTAAAAAGGGTTTGATTGTCCAAAACATGGGCTCAAAACAGTTTTGCCCAAAGTACTTTTATTAATATAATATATAAATGTGATCCTATAAGCTTTTATTATATGATATCAATCCAATGATGATCCAAACAAAACTCTTAGTTGGACGAACTCAATATATATAAAAAATCACTTGAACTCAACGAATTATAACCTTTATACAGAGCTTTAATGAGATTTCTTTCATTACGAATCACTTGATTAAACTTAATATTAATCCAAGTGTCTATCATTAGGTTAATCAATTTATCTAATCTTTATTAGTCGACAACTAGACCATATTCAATTACTATATTGACTATGTCTTTTGCATTGGCCAATAACTTTAGTCGACCAAATATAAAGATTATGAGTGATCTCTCTCGGTTTTCCAATCGAGTAATAAATTCTTTTTAAGCTCAACTATCACCTTCATTTACCTCATGATGTACCCAACACAAGCTATAACCACCTCAAAAGGAGTGCAAGTATTGGTTATGGTCAAAGTATACTGCTCAGTAAACAAGATGCGCATTGACCTTAAGTCAAAAAATTATCACACATTTTATACACTGTTAAGTCTATAAACATACAACAAATAGTTTATCATCAGGGTTTACCAATACTCTCTAAAGTATCCATGTGCCCATCACGAATAACATTTATTCATAGTCGTATGACTAACTGCATTCTCTAAGAATGTGATGTAGACCACATGGCCACATATATTATATTATCAATATCTCAATCTTGATAATCATGGTAGGGGCTACATTAAGAGTAATGTCCTATCACTGACATCTGACCATACCATTAACAACATTAACTCACATGAAATTCATATGAATAATTGCAAACAATCAAGATAATAATTCAATAAACGCAATGCCTTATATATAACGATATATATAATAATTGTGATCAAGTACAATATCTTTAAATTTGACTGTCTCTAGAATATTAATACTTTTAATTTCCCACTTGGCCTAGAGCCAAGCATCTACATATCTAATATCAGGTTTACAAATGCTCATCATGTTACCCATAACATGATGAATTGGAACACGCTCTATTTTAATTTTTCCTATCTCCACTATCTCCATAATCGAATGGTAGCGTCATAGTACATGTTTGTTTCTGTTCGTGGATCTCGGTTCCTTTGCTTGCACAATAGCACCAGTGTTGTCACAATACAACGGTACTGATACTAGAAACTACCCCTAATTCCTTAAAAATTTATTTATCGAGACAACCTCTTTACCCGAATTGTACAAAGTCGGACTTGAAAATCTAGTAAACGACGTGCGCAAGCATACTGTTCACAACAGTATCCACCAAATGCAAATAGTCCGTCAGCCGTCCCATGCATGTACAATATATAATTGTGTGTGTGTGTGTGTGTGTGTATTACATAAATTGATAT
>BMAC01000130.1:1308181-1345025 GCA_014905375.1 Phtheirospermum japonicum
GTATATGTCTTGATTTTTAGTAGTATTTTAGTTTATTTTTCTTAATATTTTCGGTGAAAGTTGGATAGATTGAGCATATTTTCATATTTTCTTATCTCCAACTTATTTTATATTATTATAATCATAATTAATTAATTTTAAGTTTATTTTAGGTATTTTGAAGATTTATGGTTTAGACATAGTCAAGGATGGGTCTACGAGTGGAGTTTCAGCGAAAACGGGCCTCAATTTAAAGTATTTAAGTTGTTGACCAAATGTTGACCAATGTTGACCAATGTTTGACTGTTAAAGGTTACTGCTAACGGTTACTATAACCTTTAACTGTAACCTTTAACGGGCCCAGAAAGCGAAAATTGAAGAGTTAACGGTTACTGCTAAAGGTTACTATAACCTTTAACTGTAACCGTTAACGAGGCCCAAATTCGGTAGAAACAAGCTTGCGGCCGAAGTTACGAAAATCTTATAAATACAACCCTCTAATCCGAATTCCAGCATACTTGTAACCCTAAATACTTACCATAAATATAATCCTAGGGTTTGGAGACGGATTAAAACACCAAAAATGCAAGGATCGAAGAGAGATCGAAGATTCGACGACGACGAGTTCCGGAGCCCGTTCGACGTCGTTCATCCATTTTCGTCCATTTCGCTACGTTTACTCTTCGAAATAGGCGAAGTACTTCCTGTTCCAGTAGCTATAGCAAGTAATTTGAACCTTTTAATTAGTTTTCTTAGTTCCAATTATTCGTTTTCAAGTTTCGACAATAATTAGTTTATGTTCGTTTCGTTTGGATTTGGTGAACGTATTTAGTTTATTAATCTAAGTTTATTTTCAGTTTTTCATGCTTATTATTGGATGTTTGATGTTCTGCTTGGTTGAAGTTCATTCATGCATTGAATATTCATAGTTTTCATAGTTAACCGTTACTTTTAACCGTTGGTGTAACAGTTAACAGCAACCCTTAGCAGTAACCTTTAGCAGTTTTAGTTGCTTTAAATTGATTTGTTAATCAAATTCGTTTTATGCATGCTGTTTGGGACTTTTAGTTTTGATTTACTTTCTGAAAATTATTTCTTAGATACTGTGAATTATTAATTAGTTTTGATTAGTGATTAGTTAATTAATTAGTTTAATTAATTTAAGTTTAGATAATTTGATTTAGTTTTAAAAATTAGTTAATCATTAGTTTAATTTTCAGTTAGTTAATTATTTTAAATAATTTAGTTGATAATTTAGATAATTTAGGATAATTAAATTAGTTTTTAAAATTAAGTCTTGCTATTTAAATTCGTAGTCATTAATCAACATCAACCAGATTCCCCCATTAATATACGTTACTTGTTATTGAACAAACTATTTAAAATTCCGATTGTATGTTCCTCGAGAGACGAATTGAGTCAATTTGTCAACCTACGCGCGACCCCGTTCTCTTGCGGGCAAGCTATTGAACTTTTGACACATTTTTATAAGTACGCAACCAAAAAGCTTGAATCAAAATTTTGGCGCCGTTGCCGGGGAACATTGCAAAGGTTTTCAAAAATATGTTTGTTCATTTTATTTTTACCGTCTATTTGTATAATCATCTTCTATAGTCGATACGTTTAATCTGTTGTTAAGTGTATGCAAGGTCAAAGATCACTGAGACTCGAACTTGCACCATTTATCGACAACGTTCATCGTTCCAATCTAGCAAGACAACCTCACGTATCCGAAAGCGAATCGTCTTCTACAACCGATTTAATTTGTGATCCAATTCCCGAAGCGATGCTGCGACTGGATAACCCTCCCCACAACAACGAGGACGATCAACCACCGAGGAACCCACCTATACGATAAAGAAACGAGTACGGAAGTGAACCGATTCGTCCCGACGGACCGATACATCCTCGAGAGTATTGGGAGAATATCCAGCGGAACGTGATGGACCAAAATGAAGAACGAGGAAGAGGAAATAGAAATCGCAACCACTACATTCTGGACGACTATTTCGAAAGATCTTACCATGGAAACGAGCGTGTTAATGATTGGCTTGCGAATGACAACTACGGTGAGAGGAATGAGTACGATAAAAACTACGCGAGGCCGATTAATCAAGAAAGACGGGGAGCACGCGAGCCAAGACAAAGAGAGTTTACGACCCCTCAAGTGGGTCCCTATAGTTCGTCCATTGTGTTGGGGAGGACTGCAAGAGACTTCGAGCTGAAACCTCACATAATAAACAACCTCCCGAAATTTCATGGCCTCGCCAATGAAGATCCATTGACTTTCCTCAAGGAGTTTTGTGCTGAAATTAGTAGGATTCCATCTCCAGGACTTCATCACGAAGACCTTCAAATGGTGTGTTTTCCTAGCTGCATGAAGGAAAAAGCCAAATCTTGGCAACTTTCACTAGAATCGAGATCTCTGATCGACTGGCCCATGGTTAGCGATAAATTCATTAATCAGTATTACTCATCTCAGACGACGGGCCACATAAGGAGACAAATAGCCAATTTTGTCCAGCAAGATGGGGAGCTGTTTCACGAAGCGTGGGAACGTTTCAAATCTCTATTGCAAGCTTGCCCACATCATCACAACTCCCCAAGATGGTGAACAAACTTTTCTACGAAGGGATTTTGGACTCCTACAAAAATAACGTAGAAGTAGCTGCTAGGGGAGATTTTGGAAACTTGACAGCAACGGAGGCCAAGCAACTGTTTGAGAAGTTGAGCGAGAAATCGAGACAAACTAATTCTCGACCACGAACGATTATGGCCAAAGAAGTCTCCGAGATGCCAAACGAGAGATACATGAAGCTCGAAGAGATGACCAAGGAGTTGGCCGCCCTAAGAGCAAAGGTGGCGAATATGGAATTATCAAAGAAGTCTGTTGAGTTATGTGCACGATGTGGATTGCAAGGACATATAACGGGTGTGTGCACAACCGTGTTTGATAAAGTGGAAGAAACGGAGGTCAAAACTATTCAAAATTCCCAACCTTAACCTCCATCGGGAAACACATATCATCTAGGACCTCCCAATCATCCAAACTTCACATATGGCCCCGGACAAGCGCATGCGCCTGTGCAAGCAAATGATCAACTTTTAGTATGGCAACTAAATCAAGTAGCGAAGACTGTACGAAATTGAGAAGGACTCACACAATTAACTTCACAAGTGAATAAGCAAATAACGGATCTCAATGCAAAATTCGAGTCAAGGTTTGATGAGCTTGTTAAGGTTGTGCAGCAAGGACAGCAACATTCAGATATGATTATAGGACAATTGTCCGCGACTGTAGCAACATTGTCGAAGGAGAAAAATAATTTTTCGAGCCAAACGGAACACGCCTCGGCTATTCATGTGCTGAGAAGTGGAAAGAAGGTCGATAATGGAATAGAGTTAGAAAAGGAAGAAGGCACGGAGAAAGCCAAGACCCAACCGCAAGAAGATGCAACCAAACCGGCCGATCTTATGCATAATCGACCAATCCAAATGTGCCGGGAGCGTTAAAAAGGAGGAACAATTCAGCAACTGACCATCCAAAGAATTTGACTAGTTATGATAATGTTCCTTTTCCAAGTCGACTTCGTTCGGCGAAAGAAAACAAGAAGTTTATGGAGTTGTACAATTTACTGAAAAACGTGAACAGTAATCTCCCCTAACTAGATGTAATAAAGACGATGCCCGCATACGTTAAATTTTTCAAGGAGTTAGTCGCGAGAGAACGGCGAATGGAGATGACTCGAGTCAATTTGCCAACCTACGCGCGATCCCGTTTTCTTGCGGGCAATCTATTGAACTTTTGACACATTTTTATAAGTAGGCAACCAAAAAGCTTGAATCACGGTGTCCATCGAAAATGCCATCGACATTTGCCGACGGGTTGAGAAATCTGTTGGCAATTGAAATTACCGACAAAGGATTTACCGATGGCCTTAATCCGTCGGTAAGTAATTTACCGACGGATATGGCCGTCGGCAGTTCTGAATTTATTTTTTTTGTAGTGAACCAATCCTTTACTGACTGCATGACAAGAGTATCATTTCTAATTTTTAATATGTCATCAACATATATAATAATAAAAGTAATACTCCCTCTAGTGCGTTTGCTATAAAAGCAGGGATCTTCTTTATTTCTGACAAAATCAAATGATTTGATTGCTTTGTCAAAACAAATGTTCCAACTTTTAGAGGTTTGTTAAAGTCCATAAAAAGACTTCTATAGTTTGCATACCGCTTTGAGTTTTGATTCAAATGTACAACTCTCTGGTTGTAGGATATACATTTTCTCAGTCAAGTCACCATTGAGAAAGGTTGTTCTAATATCCATATACCAAATATGGTAATCATAGTATGCAGCTACAGCAAGTAAAATGTTAATGGACTTGATTTTTGCAACTGGTGAAAAGGCTTCATCATAATTAATTCATTCTCATTGACTATAGTCTTTTACTACCAACCTAACCTTCCAGGTTTTTACCTTACCATTTGCATCAATCTTCTTTTTGAAGACCCATTTGGATCTAATGGGGCTAACTCCAATTGGCAAGTCAAACAAGTTCCAAACTTGATTTGTGTACAGCGAGTCCATTTCTGATTTCATGGCTTCAATCCACCTCTTTGAGTCAATTTCTAACATAGTCTCAATGTAAGTTCTAGGCTCATCATCGTTCGGAATTTCCACATCACCTTGATCCTCCACAAGGAGGTTTAGTCTTTTCGGTCGTTGATGATTCCTAGTAGACTTACGAAGTTAGTTATCGTGCGTTTGAGTTTGAGTAGGGAAAGTTCTGCAACATAAGTATGAACCAGTTCAAGCACCTCTTTTACTCACATGTCTTTCCTGAAAACGACTTGTTGGTCATTTCCCTTTGAGAAAAGGTTCACATTGTTGGTCATTTCCCTTTAAGCAGTTTAACTTTCTTAACCTTGAAATTCTTGTTTCATTTATGTGACCAAGCCTACAATGCCATAAATAGATGGGATTATTCATATTACTTAACTTTATACGTTTATTTTGTATATTGAGAATGTCACGACTACAATCAAGTACATATAAATTATTCACAAGAAAAGCATTTCCACAAACAACACTATTATGCGTAATAAACCATTATTATTAGCAAAATGGAAGGAAAACCAATCAATGTCTAAAATTGGAATGAAAATAATATTCTTGGTAATCGATGAGACAAAATAATAATTGTATAAATAAAGTCTATGAACCAATGGTAAATCTAATCAATAAGTCCCTACATGTTTGTCAATAACCTTTACTCCATTTCCCATGTGCAGGCAAACTTCCCCCACTCTAACCATCTTGTTGTCACTTAGTCCCTGCATATTATTACAAATGTGTGTGTCACATCCGGTATCAAATACCCAGCAGTGAGAGTTATTAATAGACATATTTATGTCAATGACAAACATACCTGTGGAGTTGGAAACATCTAATACTTTCCACTTCTCACACAGTCTCTTTCAATATCCATGTCAAGCTTGGCATATTCGAGAGAATTTTTATTAGGAATCTGAGGAACAGGTGTGTCCAACACATACTCAATCTTTTACCGTCTCATAACTAAACGTAGACTGCGCAACTCATTCAACTTATTTATTTCTACCAAGCATTTCAATGATAAATTCGACATCTTAACTAATGTGGAGAAAATAAATAGAGCGAAAATCAAAACTCTAGTTCTAATTCCTATGATCACAATTATAGGCTAATTAACAAGGACTTTAATAATTATATCCCACTAGTTTAACATACCCTATGACCCCACGGTAGAATACGGACTCATATCAATTATGATCACAGCGACCCAAGATCCACTTTCATACTATTGCAGCCCTTGTTAGGGCTGATGACCACAATAACACAACGGGTAGTCCAAACTAACTATATAAAATTATAACTCTTGGTCGATCGAATCCAATCCGATCTTACGCCCTCAGTAGATTTCGACGCTAGGGCGACAAGAAAGAACTAATTAAGTCAACTCCATTACACGACTGCAAACATATGCATCTATGAGCAAGCCTTAACTTCGTCGATCGGAGCAAACACTAGGGTGCAAATACTCATGGACGTCAAAGGTTTCGTACTGACCCGATTGTAATGGACAGTGCATTCATCCAAGATGAGACTCAGATTTTATTGGGGGACATTTATTGGGGTTAACAATTAACAATAAATGAACAGAAAAATATTTATTGGGTGTCCACAATCCATAATTAATAAGCAAACGGTCCAACAAATATTGAGCGTTGTCTACCTAGACAATAAATGCGGGCTCTCTAAAAAGTAATATACGAATCACATACACAATTAGGACAAGTAGAGGAATAATTCCATACTTCAATTAAAATTTAAAGTTTTAATTTAACTCACATTATCAAATAATTCAATAATATAATAATAATCATGGTTTAATCATATAGATTTAGAAAAATTAAACTCCAAACTAAATTTGATTTCTAAATTATTTTAAAAGATTTAAATATAGAAATTACACCAACCCATATTTAATTCTTATTTCTAAATAATTTTAAATATGCTCTAACTAGGAATTCAAAATTCAAAACTAATTGAATATGTCTCATGCATTGGTGAAATTCCTTTTATTATGAATCACTCGATTAAACTTAAGATTTATCCAAGTGTCTATCTCAATAACTTATCAATTTATCTTATCTTTATTAGTCGAAAACTAGACCACACTCAAATGTTATATTAAATATGTCTCATGCATTGACCAATGACTTAAGTCGACCTAATATAGAGATTATGAGTGATCTCTCTCGAAATTCCAGTCGAGTAATAAATTCTTTCCTGCCTCAACTACCACCTTCATTTACATCATGATGTACCTAACATAAGCCATATTTACCCTAAAAGGAGTGCAAACATTGATCATGGTCAAACTACACCACTTAGTAAACAAGGTGCGTATTGATCTAAAGTTAAAAGATTATCACACACTTTATACTTTGATAAGTTTATAGACATACAACAAATAACATATCAGTAGGATTTACAAATACTCTCGACTAAATGCATTCTCTATTAATAGAATCTTGATAATCATTATTTGAGATAATTTTAACAGTAATGTTTTATCAATGACATCTTACCATATCGATGACTAAGTAACTCACGGGAATATTTATATGAATAATTACAAACAAAAGCAATAATTCAATAAATACAATACCTTATATATAACTATATATATAATAATAATTATAATTAAATAAAATATTTAAATCAATACACTAGAATATTAACGACGATTTTACGTTTCTTAAATTTTGTAAATCTTTATGTACTCCCTAAAATGTCTAGTTCCGCTACTAACTAAGACGAGGGCATGAGAAGAATATTAAAACGGTCAAAAGCAGCCTACTAACGAGGGTTTAATTGGAGCTAAATGGACAAAACAATTACTTATTTCTATTGCTAAATTATTAAATGAATAACTAACTTCACCATTGATGCATTAATATTTTCACGTGCATATACTCGCTTTTGCTTTCCAATTCCGCTTCATTAATCAGACTTGGTAGTAGAGAAATGGCGATTTCAGAGTTATATTCTGTTTTTAATTTAACTGTTACATGCAAATAAAACACTTTTATGATTTATCCACCATTATTGCCTCTTAATATTCCAACTTCCGTAATATTTTAAGAAGCGGAACAGTTCATCGTATATAACAATGGACCTAAGAACACAACCCTATTTCGTAAATCAAATTTATAATATGAAAGGTGCTAAAGCAGGGTATAATTGTTAATAGATTTCGTGTACAAGTTGGCAAGTCATGCATGTGGGTAGGTTAAATCTTTGACTAGATATGAAGCAATCTTAAGATCGTGTTATCAAGTGTTTGTCGGCTCTAATTATGGGCTAAAAGTGATCTAAAGTTTGAATTTGTTTACATTTTGCGAGAGTGATGAATATATATTTACACGATTTCCATACAATTTGAGCCCTAATTTGTTTAGACGATCATCTCAGACTAAGAATTTATTGTTAGACGCTTATTTATCTCACTCTCAATATAATAGCTTTTAAAGAAAATACAAAAATTTATAAAATAAATATAAGATCTATAAATAAATTTTTATAATTCTAAAAGTTAAAAAATAAAAATAAAAATAAAAATAAAAACATAAAATAAATCTTTAGAAATTATGAAATTAATGTAAGAATTTATAAAATAATCTGAAAATAATAATAAGCTTTAAAAAAAAAATTATAAAATAAATTTTAATAATTCAGAAAGTTACATCTAGCAAAAAAAAAACATAAATATTATTTAAATGTAAGAATTTATAAATAAGTTTTGATTTTTAAGTTTGAGGAAAAAATATTTAGCCCCATACCAGGGTTATTTTATATTTTTTTTATGATTTATTAATTTTCTAATTTTGTATTTTTATTTTTTTATAATATATTTTTTATTTTTGTATTTTAAAATTTCAGATATAAGTTTTTACTTTATGTGATTTTATAAATTATTTTAGTATTATTTTATATTTTATACTAATTATATTTATGTTTATGTTTATGTTCTTTGATCTTTTAACATTGTAAATAATTATTTGGATTCTTTTAATGATTTTTTCACTAATATTATAATCTATTTTGGATTTATTTTACATTATTTATATATATTTTGATTTTTTAATTTATTAAATAATTATTATTTAATTATATTTTGTCCCCTGAAACCGAATGAGACGTCATAAGACCACTAAGATTCTCGTATTGGTAAACTGCAAATTATTTATGGATTATATGACGCTTTGTCACAAATAATAATAGTTTGTATGATAAAACTGTAAAAAAAAATAAAAATTATTGGAGCGAAAAAAGTAATTAATTACCCCTTATAATAATTATATGCTCAATGAATCTTTTTTTTTTTTTTTGAGTCATTTTCTATTTTATGATGCATAACTTTTTTAGTTTACATTTACAAATTTATCTACAATCATTATCACAATTTTCGTAGTACATTTAAAATTTAAATTCCAAACGTAGGAACTATCATTTTTACATTAATTATTACACTAATCTTAATTTTTATTTTTATAAAATAAGCTTTACATTTGGCTTAATTTACATATTTTGTTTGTTTGATCCTTTTTTTAGTTCGCGTACATCAAAAAAAAAAAAAATTTAAATCTTCATTTGTAAAATTTAATAAATTATGTAATTAACATTTCAATTGATTGTCTATATTCAATTAGTGTAGTTACACATATCACTATTTAAGGAAATAATGTAATAATTTATTTTGACTCATATATTTGAAATTCTCATAAATAATTTTGGTTGGGTAAGTTGATATATTTTAGTCTGTCGAGTAAAAACGGACTCCTTTACCTTGCGAAAATGTTCATTTGAGTGACTTGGGTAGAGTTTGGTCCAGATTGATCTGTTGGTCTATTTCAAGACTGAAAACACTCGTATATAGAAAGTTTGAGTTTTTTGATAAATCTAATTATAATTGAATAACACAACTTTTTAAACTAAATCCCTTTTTTTTAATAGTAACATGACTTTTGTGGTCAAAGTAAAAAATATCCATACTTTATTATTTTAAATAAAATAAAAGTAATATATGGTAATTATTTGGAACTATATGTTACATTGAATCAACTTAATTTATTTGTCAATAATATTAAATAAACACTATACTATTAAAAGTAATAAAAGTAATATATGGTAATTATTTGGAACTATATGTTACATAAATAAAGAGGTTATTTTGGTTTCTTACATTTTTAAATTATATTACCAAAAAATAAAATTTGAAACTATACAATCATTTCGTTATGTGCATTTGATTTTTTTTAAGAGAGCAAACATATATGATTTGAACATTTTACCAAGCTATATTACATGTTAATATACGAGAGAATTTGTTAAGATGTTCACTTTTGTATTTGAATACAATGACTAAACAAGAAGATGTGCGCAGTGATCTTAATATTCATTATGGGTAATTATTTTTTGCCCCAAAATTTATTCATAATAATCCAATTTTACCGAACAATTGTGTGTCTCACAATTTACAATGCAAATTATTAGTTGTGACAAATCGTCATATCAACTATGTGCGATTTGCAATTTGCCCCATAAACTAGAACTTTTGAAAATTTGAAAATATAATAAAAGTAACTAATATATGATTGTTTCACGACTAACTAATTGGGAAAGCTCTCTAAAATATATATGTGATTATGACAAGTTAAACCATTTATTAGACGTATAGAGTCAGAAAATTTGTTTCATAATATATTAAATGTGGAGTTAGTTACATTTGATTTGTTCTTAAATTATTTATGTATTTTATGTTGTTATATTACATTCATAAATAAATAATATTACACTTATATTAAATGAATTTACATTATCCATTTCAATTCATTCCGTATAGTGTAAACTCTAATTTGATGACATATTATATGTGAAAAAGTGAATAATAATTTATTATAATATTATATTTAATTATAAAATATTATTAATTAAATATTTATTAAGTATT
Source organism: Phtheirospermum japonicum (assembly GCA_014905375.1). Lineage (NCBI taxonomy): Eukaryota > Viridiplantae > Streptophyta > Magnoliopsida > Lamiales > Orobanchaceae > Phtheirospermum > Phtheirospermum japonicum. Next base: position 1,318,725 of record BMAC01000130.1, read on the forward strand.
ACATAACAAAACGAGTATACAACATTCCTTAAACACTCGATTAGCCAACATGAGTGAATTTGTTACCAAGAAACCCATCTAATTAATGTTGAACTAAAGTCAAAGTGACCATCCATCCAATGCCACGTAATCGTTTTTTTTTTTTTTTTTTTTTAATGTCTTAATCCTTCTTTACAGCTGACATAAGTCGGTTTGACGAAATCTAAAATCCTCCTTTTGAAATCAATTAAATAATCACTGGCGCAGATGCGATGGGAATAATTGGGGTTTCATTAATTGATTGAGAGGGGGAGGGGATAACCTCCTCCAGCTTCTAGGGCCTTATAGGTTTAGTTCATCAATGAAATTAAAGGTTTATTTGTACACGTTGCTCATTTCCAATTTCCCACCGTCAACATACTCTTTTAAGTAAACCCTACCTTCAGGGTAATTTGACTTGTTTTAATAGATGACGCGGAATTTCAACACCGACTTATATATTTTATTCTCTTTGTATCTCAATCCTTTTTCCTTCTCTCATTTATAATTCTGGGCTCTTATTTTTTTTAGTAGTGCTTTCAAAGTGTCAAATCATCCAGAAGCATTTTCTTTGTTGGAGCTACTATGATTTAATTTTGCAATTAGGTTGTTTTATATTTTAATTTTGCAAATTAGTAATGATAATTGAAAATTGATGAGTTCTCAGGAGACGAATACTTTGATCTTCCATTTGAAGTGGTGTTATGCTATAGTGAGGTCCCAAATTTTGGGGGACACAGTCCTTTTTTGCCGTTATTGTAAATTTCCAACCAATCAAAGCTTAACCGGAAGAAAAACTTGCGCACCCATCTAGAGTGTACAAATAATTTCGGTTAATTGATAAATCGACGGTTTGGATTCATGATTAACGATTCAATTAAACGTTGACCATTGTTTGGTTCGTTTTCAATTTGTTATAATCTAAATTCGTGAACTCCATGTCCGTCAAAATATAAAATTAAAAATCAACGACGAAATCAAATTAATCGGCAGTTAAAAAAAAATTGGCTAACCGCGGGTTACATACCGAAAAATGCGATTATAGATCGTAACCTTAACCGGTACAAAGCGGAACTGAAACCGATATTTTTTTTCACCACTTACAATCAAGGCTTTCGAGCGTTTCAGGAAATTCTCTCTGAGCATTCTCGGCACTAATAACTCGTAAAAGGCTCGACATAATATCTTCAATAATTGTATTATCGTCGAGGCACCTATCCGTAAGTATTCATCAACGCCATCACCGGTAACATCATTTTTGGAAGTGTTGACAAATCAAGACGATCAACTGTATCCCTTCTTTGTATAAAATAGGGACATTGGTTTTCACCTTCTCAATAATCCTCAAAAGTAATAGTTTTGCTCATTCGAAAAGGTTTTCGAAAATCTCAATTGCTTAAAATAGTATTTTCGGCAAGATAATCTTTAAATAATCTATCCGCCCCTACTACACATTCTCGTTCCTTTTCATTCTTTGTATAGCGAAGTGGAAAACTTAACCCTCCCTCTCCGCGAAGCATTGTTGTTCTTCCATAATCATTTTCCACGGGGTGGATGGGTGGGTGGATGGATCATAAAATAGTATGTGACGAAAAATGAGGCATGTATGAATTTAAGTGATTGTTTAAGATCGGATGATGATGAACTTGAACTCGAGTTATCCATGAAAAATTAAAGAGAAATGAAAAAAAAAATAGAATCGAAAGACAATGTAACTTTTGGAATTGGATTGTGAAAGAAAGTTAAAAAACTGTGAATGAATTGATAGGAGAATGGTGTTATTTATAGGAGTTTGAGGCAAATTGAAAAATTAACCGTTAGTACCTTTTTATAATTTTTTTATTCAAAAATCAGATTTTTTTAATTAATTTTTTTTATTTCTTTATTATTTATTCGAATATATTTAAATATGTTATTATATTATTTAATCAGAAAATTTATATTTAAGCTTTTTTTTTAATTATGCTTTTTCATATTTTTTTGGATAATTTGCAGTTTCTCAATTTATTTATTTGATTTTTTAAAATTTATTTAAATATGTTATAATGTATTTTTAACTGAAAAAATTATATTTAAACTTCTTTTTAAATTATATCTTTCCTATTCTTTCCGATATTTCTTGGTTTCTTTTTGGGTTTTTCTTTAAATAAAAGTTGGAATTAAATGTGGACTGTCAGATCTCCAACGGTCATTTAATCCCAATCACGCAATATATTCTTTCTTTTTTTATAATTATTTTTTTAAAAAGTTTTTTTAACTTAATAATAAAAATTATTTCTAAAATTTTGTATCTAGGGGGTGGTCCTCAACATGGAATGTCACGAAATTTTATTGAATATTTATTTTATGAAATTCTATAGATTCTATGTATTATTTCATGAATTCTATTGGATTATATGGAACTATCTTATAAAATTATGTGGACACTAATGGAAACCGTCAATGTATTAAAACTATTATAACTCTCTTTTACAAGAATAATAATCATAACTTATGAGAATGTACAAATTGCAATAATAATATTTATTGTACAAGATTATCGTTAAAAATATGAACTATTAAAAATAATAATAATAATATTATGTTACCTATTTTCTAATTAATTGTTTTTTCTTTCAAATAATCAATTTTAAAGTTAATTATTTTTATAAATTCAACAATATTGATCTTTTCTCTTATTTTATCTTTATCACAAGATAATACTATGTCTTCCTACTCAATAAGTAAAAAAAAAAAAAAGTAATTCATAAAAATAAACAAACTATGATGATAAGAAATATAAAGTTTAACATTGTCTTGTTTCTTAAATAGAAGAATATTTCATAATTGTATAAACTAAAATAAATAAAATTAATAATAATATCTCATTATACTTTATGTGCAAATATGATAATGTGGTTAATTTAATAATCTTTATATCATATTATATTGAAATATGATGATTTTTAAAAAAATTCAAGAAGAAATAAATATTTTCTCATTTGCACGAATATTTTTTCCTTATAGGTTGACTATATATATATATATGTAGAAATTAGAAAAAAAAATAAAGTAAATAATTATTTTAATACTAGAGTGATAAAATAATATTTTTTTAATTATACACTTACACACACACACACGTACTATTTTAACACTCGTGTGTTATACGGGATTTATCAAAAAATAAATATAAAAAATATTTATGATCATTATTGAGTTTTTAAATTTAAAAATAAGAAAAATTAAAAAGATATCGCAGCTCGTGTCTTGTACAGATGGCTAGTTACTTTATTAACTATTATTTTTTTATTTTTAAATAGTTTATTGTTTTAATATTTATATTAAATTCGTTAATAATTTCATATTTACATACTTAAATAAATTAAAACTTGTTACACGCTCAACCCGAATCTAATTTTTATTAATTAATTATTATTATATAATTTTTACATTTTAACATTTAAATTAAATTTTATAATAATTATTAGTTACATACTTAGAGAAATTTAAAAGATGTCATATTCTCAACCCGTGTCGAATTGTACTGGTATCTAATTAATATTTATTAATTATTATTATTTAAATTTAATTTTTTATTTAAATTAAATTCGTTAATAATAAATAGTTACATATTTAGATTATTGCACAAGTAACTCATAATTTGATTATATTATATATTTTAATTCCAAAGAATAAGAATATTTTAACTTTTACCCTAAATACAACGTATTTAAATTATTAATAAATAATTAAGTTTTTTAATTAACATAATCTTATAAGTAATTTGTCTTTTAATTAAGACAAGTAATTTGGATTTTTTTCTAATTATATATGACTTCTTTAATATTTATATTAGAAGAATAAAAGAAAATATTGAATTAGACAAAATATAATCAAAGAAAAATATTAGATTAGGTAAATATATATATATATATATATATATATATATATATATATATAAAAGATTAAACTAGACAAAATATAATAAAAGGAAATATAATAAATTGAGCAAGTCTCCTATGTGACGGCCACATGGATCATTTATCATGTGACGGAAATCTATACCTATTCAGACTCGGATTTGGTCCATCGAATTGGGTCGGACTAGTCAGATTTATTGGGTTTGGGGTTCCGTCACATGACAGAAGACCCGTGTAACCGTCACATTTGAGTCTTTGCCTAATAAATTGTGTTGATATTAGAATTCTTATATTTAGTAAGTCTCCGAACATCCAAAATTCGTCAAATAAGTATCCAAACCACCAAAAAAATTATACGTTGAAGCTTTTTAAGCACACTTAGGATAAAAATCTTTTCGTTTAATGTGTGTGTGTGTGTGTGCGCCCGCGTGTGCGTGTGTGTGTGAGTAAATATTAAATTTTAATATGAATAAAAAGAAGTGAATTCCATAAGATTCAGAGGATAATAGGCAAGAATTTGGTAAGAATTGTGTAAGTGTATTTTTAACTGAAAGTTTAATAGAATTTTATTGAAATCCATCATTTAATAAAATTCATAAGATCTTACTATATCTATAAAATTCCAAATTGAGAACACTAGAATTTCATGAAATCTATATAATTTTAAATTGAGGATATTTAGAATTATATGAAATTTTAAATTTAACTCAATTATGCCACAACAACTTTTTTCCTCTTAGCGAGACCTGTTGATCTTCAATATTGGGCCTTTTCCCAACTTTGATTTGGTTACCCTGACCGATGTTGTAAAACTAATGGGCTAACTTCATCTGGCCTTGGACCTCATCACCTCAGCTTCCCATACTAAAAAATAAAATATACCCACATATCGTACGAACATAAATAATCATGAAATTGGTAGTACGTCGGATATAGTAGCAATTTCGACATTATAAATATCTAAAAATGGTGTTAGAAAATAAAGAATCTAAAACGTATGGTTAAGATTATTTAACTAAAATTACACATGAAGAATATATATAAAATTATTAAATCTGTATAGCCAACATAAATTTTATCCAAATCACGAGTGATTGTTTTGGCATATTACTCGGTTTAATTTCAGCCAAACCAGTATAGTTCATTCATATCCCCCAATTTAGCATCCTTTCATTTAATTTTATTAAAAAAAAACTATTTGTTGTGTTTTTGACCAAAGACCCTGGTCACTTTCTTTCTCCGCGGACTTAAAATCTGTTTTGATCGTCTCTGAAGAAGGAAAAAAAAAAAAAATCTAGTTCGATTCCTCGATCTTATTTCCCATTTTCCTTTCTAAGTTTACTGAACGTTACAGGTGAAATACTTCAAGTTTTCACAAACCCTAGATTCTCAATAATAATACCTTTCTCCATCTGCTCGCCTTCAAAACTCGACACTCGAACATGTATGGAGTTTTCAATTTACAGATTAAATAGCCTATTTTTGCAATTTCAAGTCCAAGCCGTTACTCGAAGGTTAGTAATCAGTAATCCTTTGCTCAGTTTTTTCATTATTTGAGCAGACGCACAAATTTTATGCACACTCACACTACTTGTATACTTCAAACACTATTATTAGCTTTTGTTAGTTGACCAAATGTTATTTGTATTGTATCAGATTGTTTTAAATACCATTAGTCTGTGTGGGAGATGAAGCTAAGTTACACCTTTCTGGCGATTGTATTAATAGCCGCAGCTGTTTTTTCCTATTGTGTAACAGCAGATTCAAAGGTAAATTTGGTATTAATTACTGGTTGTTTGGATGTTAATTACTATTACTTTTATTTACCAAATTTGGTATTCATATTGTTAGGAGGATGTTGCTGGTACGAAAAAAAATGACGTTCTGTCGAAAACTGATGATAGTAATAAAGATGGAGTAAATCAGACAGTTGAGCCTGTGAAGAATGGGAAGGCAAATAACTTAGGCAAAAGTGATTCAAAAATGGACGGTGCAGCTCGAAAGGGTGAGGTGAAGGAGAATGAAGGATCGGATACTGAGTCTAAAAAAGAGTCAAAGAAAGGGAGTTTGCCACCGGCAAGAGAGAAATGTGATTCCTCGTCTAACCGTTGCACGGACGATGATAAGACGTTGGTTGCTTGCTTGAGAGTTCCTGGAAATGGTATATAATTTTCTTGAGAGTTCATTTTTGTGTTGATTGATAGTTTATTCTGTGTTTGCATGCTAAAGTGGCGATGTATTTTGGTTTATTTATTGATGACCGCTTGCACCCTCGTTTAGGTTAATAATATTTTCATTTTTCATAATAATTTGATGATAATTGGTTATGTATTCCCCTATTATTTCCATTAGGCATGAGAAACGAGCTCCTGCAGTGCTTTGACTAAGAAAATGTAGATATCCCTGATTGTTTGGGTGGTGATTATTTTTGAAAAAACTCTTTTGGTTCGAGGATAGTGGGATTCTTATTTTATTTTTTGAAAGTAAAATTGATGAATTTTGAGAGTGAGGATATATTTGATATGAAAATTTAATGATGAAAGCTGATTTAACATTAAAAAAAATAGTAAATTAAAGATGGATATGATGGATATAAAAATAGTGAAATTTATGGAAAAATGATTAATGATCTGGTGGTTTTTATTTAAAAAAAAAGTTGAAGTGATTGATGGAAGAAAAAAGTGAAAGTGGGTGAATAGTGGAATTTCCGGAAAATTTTAATATCCATTTCTTTTTTCATTTTGGAAAAATCTCTTAAGGAATTTGTTTTACAAAGAAATGATAACCAGTCACCACCTTGTTCTTCCATTATGCAGATTGATGTTTTATGTGTCTTAATTTAATTTGGCCCACTGATGCATATTAGCATGTAACACTTGTCTGCTAGTCGTGTTGATAAACCTGGCTCTTTGTTTATGAACTCAAATGACAAACATTTGCTCTATGTATCCCAGAATCTCCAGCCCTTTCGCTTTTAATTCAGAACATGGGAAAAGCCTCCCTCAATATTGCAATTTCAGCCCCTGATTTAGTTGAACTCGAGAAAAAACAGATTGAGCTCCAAGAGAACAAGGATACGGAGGTACATATAATATTGCAATAATTTCATCCATTTTTGAAGTAATATTCCTTATATACGATTGGTTTATAATTTTTTAAGGTGGCACACTGAAAGTGTTTTCTTGCACTTCAATATCATATCAGACTGAACTTTCACTTCACAAACTATATTTTTTTTTTCTCTACATTTCCTATATTAAAATATAAAGTGGGTCATATGACTCATCATAATTCAAGTCGTCTTGGCCCGTATTTGTCTACACCGAAGGGCACTACCTGATGCTGCATATTACTCAAGTCCAAGCAATACTGAATCACGGAAACAGTTTTATATTGATTGTCCTATATCCTTTGAGTTGGTTTGCATAAGGTTCTGAGACTCAGTTTCTAAGCTAAGCCCATGCTAGATGTCATGAAAAGCGTGCTTAGTGGAGAAATTTGTTGAGGGTTATATCTTTTGACTAGTCTTAAACTACCTTCCTTACCTTGTACTTTGGTTGTTAAGAAATTCATCTTACTGTAGCTGGTACACCAAGGCCTTCACTTGGTCTTACACCGCCTTTAGATAACTTTCAGTGTTCTAACCTATGAAGCATGGACGCTTCAATTTAGCCATCACACGTGTATCGGACACTCCATGGACACGGACACGTGCCCAAAACCTGTCCCACTCTTTTCTTTTTTAAAATTTTTTGATGGGGGACATGGGGGGACAGCCTGGACCCTGCTTTTCCAAAATATATATTTTTTAAATGTATTATCTTCTTGCCTTTACTTTGGGCTCATCAATTGTTGTCAAGGAGTTTGTAATTATTTTATATGGTTATTTGGAAATAAACATAGTGCAGTTAACGTTTACAGGAAAGCAATATATTAAGAGTTATTTATTTTAAAAACGTGTCCTTACAGTGTTGTGTCCTGTATTTTTACAATAAGCGCATACCCTAGTCTGTGCAGTGTCCCATGTATGTGTCCGTGTCTATGTTTCATTGGTTCTAGATAAGGAGCAATTGTTCAAGTGAATATTGTCTAGAACGTCGCAAACTTTATGTGAATATTCTTCTAAATGCGTAAGCATCTCGGAGCTACTGTGTGCTGCGCTTATGTTTGTTTCCTAACATTTTTTCTTGTGTTATCCGTACCATTAAAAAAGTGGATCATGGTTAATGTTGGTCTAAAGTCAAGTTTATAAGTTGGGAACCGATTTTTGTGAAAATTGTCCCAACCTGCCATAGGGCTAGTACGAAGCACCATAAGTGGCAGCCAATAATTGTCGAGTGACTTATTCACCCGATCGCACCTATATATGGAAACTTGGGTGAAGCGGGTGGACCGGCAATAGAGATTCTTAGAGAGAAATATTGCGAATTGCGAAAATAGCATAGTAGTTGTGTACACTTCAATTAAGTGCCAATTCATAATGCAATCTGACGAGCTGAAATCTTGTAGGCATATTTCAGATAAATTGGACATGGATTTGGATGTTGTTCAGGTTTGATTCTTTGAAAGTTATGGATTTTCGACCCCTTCATGGGATTTTGTTTGTGCCCCTTTGGTGCCTACATTTTCTTTGGCTGTGGTTCTTTTTCTATTGCAGTTTGCCCTCACTATTTGTTCTTTAGTACTTGTAAGCTTGAGGCCGTGTTGGATAGTGGACATTTAATTTTTTTTGTTCTTTTATTTGAATATATTTCTTTTTGGTATTTCCACTTTGAATTTTCCACCAAAAAAATGTTACTCACGTGAGACATTGTTTACTGCTGTATTGGTTATTGGTAATCTTTTGTACTTGTTTGATTCAGTTGATTACGATAGAGGTTTCAAATTCCTGGAATGGAGTCTTTTATTAATGATTTGGGTATCGCTTTGTGTTCATTTTTTGTATACCATAATGCCACACAATGTCCTTTTACTGTCCATGATCTGTTCAGCAGTAAATCTGAATTTCATAGATGTATACCTAACCTATGTTGCTCGGACTCGGGTACCTCTGTCCCAAACGGGTGCATATCTAGACGTCTTATTCTTCTTCTTTTCTTTTCTCTCTCTAAAATTAGAAAATATGAACACGGCTAAAAACGTCAAAATATATAATATATATAAATCTTCCACATGGAATGATATATGCCAAAATTAGATACATACAAAAAAAATATATATTTATAAATACATGCACAAATATATATTTGTTGCCTTTTGGTGTATTTATCTAGAGTGCTTAGTTATTTATCGAAGACGTTCTGCAGGTCAAAGTTTCTATCAAAGGTGTAGAAAGTGGCCACCTCATCATACTCTCTGCAGGACATGGCAAGTGCACTCTCAATTTCAGAGATCAATTCGTGGGCATGAAGAAATCCGGCGATCCACACGATTCCTCATCCTTCAGTAATATCTTTAAGCTAACTCTATCCAAGGGCTTTCTATTTACGTGTGCATTAATATTTTTAGTAATATCTGTTTTCGTGAGCACCAAATTCGGAAGGAAATATTTTTTTTCAAGAAAAGATCCCAAATACCAGAAGCTAGACATGGAGCTGCCTATTTCCCATGACAGCAAGCACGAGTCGGATGAGAACAAGGGTTGGGACGATAATTGGGGAGACGATTGGGATGATGAAGAAACTCCAACTACACCCTCGTTTCCCGTCACTCCGAGTCTTTCTTCTAAAGGCATGGCCTCAAGAAAGTTTAGCAAGGAAGGTTGGAAAGATTAGCCGCAAGAACAGTAAAAATATATACTCTTTTGAGGTAATTGTCTTTTAACATGAATTTTGGGTTTCTAATAGTGCTGCTCGATTTTGACTGATTCTGAAATTCTTATGCTTAAAATGTAATTTTGCTAAAATGGGAGACGTTTGGGCTAAGTCCTCGCCCTCCATTGATACTTAGTTGTTTATGGGTAATAGATCATTCTATCAAGTTTGTAGTATCGGTTTAATTGATTGAAAATTTATGAGTTGCTTGGATATACTTTGCTTAAATCATGTTAGAAGCATAGTTCGGATCAACTGGCGCAAAACCGGTGCAAAGAACTAGTTGAACCGGACTTTTAATCTAACATAAATAAAAACACATTTTAAAATATTCTGTACATGTATGAATTATGATGCCTGTCAATTTAAATTTGTTTAACTATTGATTTCTCATATTTTATATTTCTTTATTGCTTCAAACATTATATCATGTTTAAAAATATAAATTAATAACCACCATTTCGACTACGACCTTTTAACTTCATCAGTTTGATGACCGATCTCGTTCTCAAAACCTTGGTCGAAAGTTGCTAATTTGTTTTTTTATGGAATTGTTTATGTCTAAGGATTTCTCAATCTTTTACGCGCCTTTTCATGTGCTATGTATTATTTGTTCATGTTCAAATAATATCACATACTAGAAACAGTGTGGGATGTTTCATCAACTGAAATATATCACATGGCACTATTAATTACTATGAGTCTGTGATGAATCCTGGCTGCTGAACCAAATTTGTATTTTGGGCCTGTTAAAGCCCACATTAAAAACTGAAAAACAAACTCGATCCATGTTGGATTGGGTCATCAATAAAGAAACATATAAAAAAAAAAACTGGCCTTTTTAGCGAGTTTAAGAACAATTTGAACTTGTGTTTAATATAAACCAGGAAAATGTGCACTTGTTGATTTCCAGCATGATATGTGGGTGTGCATATAATTGCTAATTATTTCCAACAATGAGATTATGGAATGGAACACCCTTAAAATCACATGGCCAGTTCCAACTCTTTGTTTGGAGCACGTGTGTGTGCCGTCCAATTATTAATAATTGACCATAGGTTGAGGTGGTAACATTATTTTCCAAATTTCACCTGAGGGTTTAGTTTATTTTATGTTATTTTTTCAAACTGACTCATCTCTTTAAATTGTGTGCATTTATCTATTTACATAATAATATCTTGGACATCTGATGCATCATATTCACTGTTGACATCATACTTCATATTCGCTATTAGTTTCTGCTACTTAATTTAAGACAGTTCAGCACATGGTTTATGTGTCAATTATTGTAATGCCAATAAAGATTTCAGAATCCCCATTTTTGTATGAATCATATTATTTATCTTTGAAACAATTGATTTGCGCCAACTCGCAAACAGAGTCGACTTATCTCTAATTTGGCTGCATGGGAGTAGATACTCTCGTATTAAACTAAAGTATTAAACCCATCTCCCACCAGAGAAATGATTATATAGTGATTTGAAAAAAAAATTATAAGAGAACAAAATCATGTGCCCGTGACATGATCAATTTGTCATCTACACACCTTACAAATTAAATTATTTTCAGTTTCACTTCGTTTCGAAATTCTTCTATTCTTTTTCATTGTCTTATCTCAATCCCTACAATCTCTTAATGATCTGTTTTCTACATAAGCAAATATTATTTTCAATTATTTTTCCACTAATGCAGCAATACAATGTACTAACATACTAAAATAAATTTAATTAAAGATTTTGCAATGCTTATATTTTGGGTTTTTTTNGCTGATAGCTTATTTTAAAAAAAAAATCATTTTTATCCTTTCTATTTTACGAATATTTTATTTTATAAAGTATCATATTATTTTAGAATTTTACATAAATATTAATCCGACATAAGAAAACTTCTATTTAGTAAAATAATTGTTTAGGTGTCATTGTTTATATTTCTTCTTAATTTTTTAAAATATTTTTTCAGGTGGTCTTTATTTATTATTATTTTAAATTATTTTTACATTTTTCAGTTTATGTATATCAGTAATTAATTTTAATCAGCTATTTCAATTTACTAATTACCAAAAGAATAATTTAGCACTTAACTATCAGCTATAAGCTACTCTTGCTATCAGCTAAATCAAGTTATTGAAAGAAATTTAAGGAAATAAATCTTTCTTGGGATATTTAGCGAAACAAATTTATGACCTTTGTGTAAAGGGTTTGAAGAGATGTTGCTTATTTTTAAGTTGGACCTAATTATATTATTTGGGGAAGTTCAATTTATACATCATATATACAAATATTTTTAGCCTGAAAGATGCATTTTTAAGAATATTCAAAACTGTAGTTGAAATTCTTTTTTTTTTTTTTTTCTATTTTTTATTAATGCAATCTCATTGTATGGTGCCTTTTCTTTTCCCACTGTTAAGAGGCATCGTCCCATCATTTATTTCAAAAATTGATTGGTATTTGAGGTCTTGGCTTCGCATTTTCTCTATACACTTCGGAGTTTGTCGAATGTTGAGGAGGGATGCATGAGTTTTTACAGGTAGCACATGGTTGGTGGGTCAACCTGGACCGTGTTGTCCTCTTGCACGAGCGATCACATGATCAAAGACACCATTGATGCGCACGTGTCGTCTTGCTCCTTCAGTAAAGACAGCGGATCACATTTGACTTCACTGAGACTTGACTTGGTATGTAAAAATAACATCGGGCGTGTGGGGGTGTGGAGGATGTGTGCACTCAATTTTTTCTCACACAGAATATAAATATTTTGTATGTAAACATGTATGTTATATGAGATTAAATATGCATGTTATATATTATGTATTTTTTTTTATTAGTGATATGTTTTATAATGAGTCATATTTATCACAAGTAATATAATAATTTTCACTTCTCTTAGAAAAATTCAATAAAGAATATATATATATATTTCACCCCTATATATTAATGTTAAATCTTCCTAACCTGTGTGTCTGGTTCGTATATGCTTCGATTGACAAATAAAAAATTATGGTGCTTCGTTTGCTTATGTGTCATCCGAGCCTAATATTTACCTAATTTAGTACTTTTTTTTATTGTATCTTATCTAATTTAATTCTTTTATTATATTTTTCCTTATTCAACACTTTCCTTTGATTTTCCTAATATAAAAATAGAAATACGTCATATATAATTAGTAAATAATATCTAAATTAGTTATTTTAATTAAAATAAAAACTACATATAAAATAATTTTAATTAAAAAAAAATTATTATGAAAATTATTATTGATAATATAATTTAAAATAATTTTATTTTTGGAGTTTCAAATATTATATATAGGTAAAATATGAGTTATTTACAATAATTTAAGTATGTAACTAAATATTAGTATTGTATTCAATTTAAACATAAAAATATTAAGTTATATGCTAATAATTAATAAACATTGATTAGACACCAGTACAATGCGACACGGGTTGAGAGTATGACATCTTTTGAATATCTCAAAGTATGTAACTAATAATTATTAATGAATTTATTCTAAACATTAATATATGAAATGATTTAATAACAATAATTAATAAAATAGATATTAGAAACGGGTTTAGAATGTGACGCATTTTGAGTATGTAACTAAGATTATTAATGCATTTAATTTAAATATCAAATATAAAATTATTTAATATTTATAATAATTAATAAATAGATTAGACATGTACAAGGCACGGGTTGGGAATACATTATTTTAGATTTAAGATTAAATAATTATCATAATTTTTTTTTTTATATTTATCTTTTGATAAGTCTCGTATAATATATGGGTGCTAAACAAGTATATTTATGCAAAATTCTTCTAATGTATGTGTCTAATGTATTTATTAGACAATGACACAATACGGGAAGGTTTGAGAGTATGACACATTTTGAATTTTTCAAAGTGTGTAACTGTAATTACTAACAAAATTAATCTAAACATAAATATATAATGATTTAATAATAATTAATGAATATAGATTAGAGATGGGTTGAAAATATGACTTCTTTTGAATTTTTATAAGTATTTAAATAATTATTAATGAATTTAATCTAAACATTAATTAATAATTATAATTAATAAACTGAATAGGGCACGGGTTGATAACAAATCTTTTTAGTTTTTTATTTTAAATTTGAAACTTTATAATTTTCACAAATATTTTTTTATATTTAGTGTTTTTATAAATTCTGTGTATTACACAGGAGTTAAATTAATATATATATATATATATATATATATATATATATATATAAAACAAAATATTCATATTTATCACATAAAATATTGATACGATCTCTGGCTCTACAGAATTTATTGTGCATTAGAATGTACGATATAATTTGTCACTGGCTAAGATTCATATCTTATCGTGAATCCGCTTCTATTTTGTAAGACCAGTAGAAAGTAATGTGTATAGTATATTCATCATTTATCTTTTATATATTATCATAAATTATATATATGTTTGTGTGTGTGTCAATTCACGATGTAATATCATCACTTTTAAATTTATCACGTATTTTTTATATATTCACGTGATTCATAATACACCTGACGCGGGTGTATAATATGCCAATAGTAGGAATGCCCATTTTTAATCAGTCATGAGTGAATTAAATCCAAACTTTCTTACTAAGTGACTGAATCATGAATAAACCATCTGGAATATTAATTATATATTGTTCTATAAAATATATGTAAGATTAGAATGCGTGTTGTCATTCATGTATTGGTCGAACAATGAACTAATTATTAATTAAATTGAATTAAAACTAAATACAATAATTTAACAAGTAAAGACTCCTTTTCTCCTGGATTTTAATTAGCACACAAACATCGTACAAGTACATATAACGAAATCATAGATATATTAATCTATGTATATCTCTTGCTTAATTAATATTCTCAACAACCTCTTGTTGGTCGAATAGTAAACTGGAGTCCCTCCAATTTATTTGAACAACATCTTGAATTCTCTTCAATTTGCTCATATCAAATTCCCGTTGATTAGTAAAGTAATTATCGTGTTTTATAAAAACCCAACTAGCTTGAATACACAATCTCAAACATCTATGAAACAAAACTAAAAGCCTCTAGCTGTTTTTCTCTCTATGAAAACGTGTATAAACAATACAAAAAAAATTATATTTAAAGGTTTTGGAGGCTAATTTCTTTTCAAGCATAGAATCTCCAAAAGTCTTTACTTATCATGAATGATCTAATGCCAAGAGGGCTGATGAAAGAATATCCAAAAAAAAATCGTTAAATTTAATAAATGTATACCAAGAGAGTTGATGCTTGTAAAGAAAGTATATTCAAATATCTTTTTTAACCTCACTTGATTGTTTTCTTCAGTAGACAATCTTCTTTCCCACCTCATCCGTCCTTTTAATGAAAATATCTTTTGGAAGATATTTTCATTAAATCAATTAATACCAATTATCATTAAATACAATCAAATCAAACAAATATAATTCTAATGAACTTTGCCTATTAGTTTAATTAGTCAATAAAAAAAAGTTAGATATTAGAACAACGAATTAAACATAATCAACCAAACTTGCTTTGAGTTTAACTCGGTCACTATTGACGAAAAGCTATACTAATATCGTGTTTTGGAGTTATGGGGATCTCTTATTGGTCGTTTGCTTCAACCTAAAGGTTCAAAGCCTCTAATGCTCGATGGAAAAACTACATTGAAAGCCACTTGAAACACCACCGGTCCTTGAAAATTCGTCCCCTTAGGCAAATGATATTTCAATATTTTTTTTCCCACGACTGAAGATAGAGAACGTGTTTACAAAGACGTCGTGGAGGATTGGCTCTAACTCTTTCCATCTTTTTTCCTTTGACCCCGAATTTTAATCCCTACAAGTTCCTCTCGGCGTCGTCTCAGGTTTGGATTCGTATATATGAACTGTCGATTGAGTATTGGGACCGTTCTTTTATCTTAATATTGCTAGAGTTGTTGGTACCCCTTTGCATGAGACTGTTATGATTAGGCGTGAAGGGTATTGTGGATATATTTCCTTAGGCTACAAGAACTTGTCGGATTTCTGTTCTTACCGTAAAATGGTTGGACACCTCGTTGATTCTTGTCCCTCTTCTAAGTCTCGTGTTTCTCAGCACGTTAATAGAGACGAGTGGAAAATGACTCTAGAAGATCTCGTCATCGTTCGGATTCCGCTGATCGTCGAGGCCGTCAACATAAGGAGTATCGCCCCTTAAAAAACCTGATCCCATTGACACTTTTTTGACGATATCTAACGCTTTTAACGTGTTAGAGTCTGAGGACTGCATGGGGTCTCCAGCACCTCCTACCTCGGAGCCTACTTCGAGATCCGAGCCTTTATCTCCTAAAGCCGCAGCTACTCTTGTTACTTCGTCCGGTTTGGATGGGAAGGATTACCGTGTCGCATTTGAACCTTCACCAATCTCTAATAGCGATTCGGACCATGGTGAGCAACAAATTGTGCAACTTTGTGGGGAGAAACATTCGACCGTATGCAGGTCGGTTGAGAGTGTCTGTGACACTTCTCGACAGCTTTTACTTTACGAGGAATCCGCCACCTTTCGCATCAACAATTTCTTTGAGCATGGGATATAATTTTTCGATAAAAAAATTTATAATTATCTCAAATGGTATTGGTATTTACGTACGACCAATTCTTGGGGCGTGCATGAGAGCTATTGGCCTATGTCATATTTTGATGTCGCATAATTTGATTGGGCAGCTCGATGTATAACAAATCATATTAACCCAAAAATCATATGTAGTACGAATCTTATCAAAATATTATAAATGATTATAATGGTATAAAAATAGGCACGAGATGAAGCTTAGTGTGTGTGCATATAGGTATTAGGACGGTGCGCATTAATTAACTAAAAACTAATAATAACATAAAAAATGAGTGTACTTATAAAATGTTTTTGTGCTTACTTATTTTTGTGTGTCAATAGCAAAACCTTATCTCTCTACCTACCTTAAAAAAATTACTTGATGAATATAAACAAGGCAAAGTCCATTTTACTGAATCCCACATTTATTGCAATAATAAATTGATGACATGTTTTGATTTATGCACCTCGCATACTAGAAGAATATGACTGTTCACTGCTTTTGTTTTACTTCTCTAACTAAATGCATCCTCGAATTACTCAAAACATTAAAAGAGGAGAAAAGAAAACATTGATATAATATAGGAGTGGGAGGGAAATCTGTTGGATTTGATGATCAGATAATGGAAGATCGAAAGTAGGTTACAAAAAAATATGGGCCCAAAATCTATTACATGTTGTTATCCCTGGGATTCGGATGTCGGCTTTTTAATCCCATTCTTGTCTCCAATCCACTTTTCCTTCCATTTTTTTTTATAACTCCTTCGATTCATTATATTGTGATGTGATTTAGGTTAAGCATTTAATTAATCACAACTTCAAATTCAAGATATGGATAAAATTCAAAAAAATATGAATTATATATATATTGTAAAGTGACAAGTGAAACAATTAAAACTGCATGAGCGATTCATATTTCAAATTTATGTTATATTTTGACCAATTAAATCACGAGGTGCTTGTTCTAATTAGGGTTGTACTCGAAATTACAATCTTGTTAATCCTTAATATTGCTACAAATTACACTTCACGATTTACCTAAATTAATCAAAGTTATGCTTGAATAAACTGATTGTCACCAAAATCTAATTAACTTAAAAGGGATCATGAATGTTTTCCCCTCGATTGAAGTCCAGTTTTCATTCATTTTTTTGCCGGTATAATACCGTACATGATTTTTTTGTTGTTGTCGTTGTATAGTTTTGATGTGTTAATTAATAATCCCACTTGCTTTAGTTTCTTTAAATCAAATCATCAAAGACGAATGGAAGTATACAAAAGAAGTTTGGGATATGGTGCTAATTGTGGGGCTCTATGCATTCATTTTGCCACACACAATGATATTCAATACTATTAAATTATAAGATTATTGGTTTCCATCCCTACAAGAAAATCGCAAATTTCCGAATTATTTTTTCCGACCGACAATTTTTGTCAGAACTTCCGATGGATTACCGACGAAAGAAAGTCATAAGGCATTTGAAATTAGTCATGTTAAATATCAAATAAACAATAATCACTCGTCCCTATCTGTCACATCTTAGAAATATATTTTGGTCTCATTCTATTGTCATATTTACATTTTGAAAAAAAAATTGATATAATTTTTTTATTTTTCTAATAAGAATTAAATATAATTTTACTAATTTTACTTATCTATTTATTATTTTACACTTTTAATTATTTTAAATAAAATGATGTTATGTTCATTTTATAATTATAATTATAACACAAATAATATTTCTTAATATTCGTGAAATGTTCAATTATTACGGATAGAATGAGACGAATAAAATAACTTTTATGTTATAATTATGTTTCATAAACTTGAATTCTAAAGCTAGAAAGTGGGATCGACCGCTATTAGCTATGTGTAATGTCTTTATGTTGAGACGATATTGTATAAATTGTGCCTCATCTCAATCTTTGGAGGAGATCGACGACCCGTTTTAGTTTCACTCTTATCTCGGTTACTATGTTGGAGCTTGATGAGTTACGATTTTTATTTTGAATAAAAATCTAATTTTTCTAGGAATTTCCTATTAGACCTCTGAGAAATTTTGATTTTTTGCTATTCAAAATTCTCCCAACTCTTCCCCAAGAATTGAGACAATTAAATTTTACTAAAATAGTTAGTTTTAGTTTGATGAAAACCACTGACATAGCCTTTCCCACGAGAACATCCACTTCAAATTTTAAAGATCGTCAACAGAGATATTATAGTACATTGTAGATTATCCCAAATTTGTACGGGTCTTTTTTATCTCAAGGGACACTCTAGCTGCCATCTAATGAAAGCGCTAACGAGCAAGAAAGGATCGGGCCAACAATTGGGCTAGGCGCCATTGGAGGCCAAAATTACAAGAAAAAAAAAATCGGCCAAAAAAGAAGATACTATCTTTTTTAGGCATTGGGTTGGTCGTTTGACTAGTGCCTATATTTTTGCAATCTTGCTTATTTTAAGTGTGAATTTTATCTTCATCTTCTTCTTTCTATTTTTAATTTTTTCCATAAACTTGAAATGTGGAAGTAGAAACTGAGTTTAAGTGGTATCAAATATCTACGTACGAGTCTTTTCTATCAGAGTGGTCATAATAATTAGAAGTGGGAAATTAGGCAGCTTATTTTGTCTTTAAAAAAAATAGTTTTGTTATGGGACCATTGTATATATTGTCCAAAATCATTTGATTAGGCCATGAAACTTGAATTATATATATACACACACATTGTCCACATCGACGTGAGTACATTCATTAAAAAAAAAAAAAATGTTGGAATTATTGAGGGGCCTGTGAAGAGGCGCCTTCTCTTCTCTGAGCAACAAACCGATAATGACTATGTAATATTTATAATTAAGTGTCATTTTTTTATACTTTTCATTTTAATGGTGGGAACCATTGTACTAATTGATATTTTATTCTAATTTAACTTGTACTAGTACGGCATTTTGGATGTGTCTCCTTCTTACTAGAAATTAAATAGAGAGAAGAACAAAACAGTTTTTGATGGATTTACTGACATAAAAAATAAAAAAAAAAGTAAATTTAGTTGAGAATTTTATTCTTGGGAATAATTACTTATTTAGTTATTTGTTTTTTTTTTAGCTCAAAATATATTAGGGAACTAGATATAGGACTTTAGATTTATTTCCTAGATTGTGTCTAAGATTTTATTTAATTTTCTAGTTTATGTTTAGAACTTATTTAACTTGTCTACCAAGTTTAGGACTTTAGAACTCTTCTATTTAAGACAAGACAAAGTCAAGAGAAGAAGACACCTTCGATATTCTTGACACACGGCTTTTTGAGAAGGACGCAGAAAGAGCAAGATGACGCAAGCAAAGAAGAACACGAGCAACTAAAAGACTTGTGGCAACGATCCAAATCAACGAGATCTTCGAAATTGCGTAACCAATGGAGAAGATCATCACAAGCTTTTCCACAAGACTTGAAGCCTCGATTTTAATCACGGGATCTTTGGAGTTGCGTAACCAACAAATAAGATCATTATCCTTCAAGGCGACAAGTATTTTAGTATCATAGTTTTTGATACCGTAGTTTTCATATATTACTTTGACTCTTTTGTATTGATCGTGAACAAGATAAGTAATATAGTTTTCGGGTTTGTACACCCAAGTTCACAAGTATCTTTTACTTGTGAACTGATTTTAAATTGCTGTATTCGATTTTTAATATTTATTCCGCTGCACGTTTTTAAACTCTGTGTGATGTTGGTTTCGATGTTGTTAACATCGTTCTCAACATCTGTTTTCTAAAACTGCTGTTTATTATTCTGAAACTGTTTGATGTTGATTTCAGTGTTGGTTAACATTGAAAACAACATCGTCTACTGATACTTATTTTCAAAATCATAAACCTTCAAATTTTACAATTGGCATCTAGAGCGGGTTACTTAACCTTTTAAGTACTGATCCTTATTTGTCTAGGTACTATGGATACTCTAAGGAAGAAGATCTTGATTGCTACAGAGTATATTGAAGATGACGATGAGGTTGATGAATCTCTTGACGAGTACGAGAAGCTAAGCATTGAGTATGAACAATTATATGCTAGTTAGGGAAAACAAGTACTCAAAGTCAAGGATCTTAGAATCGAGGTGGACAAATTGACTAAGGAAAATGATGGTCAACTTAATATAATTGTCCGATTGGAGTCATCACTCACCAAAAAGAATGATGAGATAGAACGAGTAAAGACCGAATTGAAGAAGGTCCAAGAAATCCTCACAAACCTCAACAAGGGCAAGGCCAAGCCGGATGAAATTATGGACTCGAGTATTCAGGATTCTTCGAAATACGGGATTGGATACAAGTATGTTCAAAAGCCAATTTCAAGTCAAAAGGTGAAGTCGACCAAACGCCACAAGAGGAGAAGAAGATAATACGGGTGTCATCACTGTGGTGAACCAGGTCACTTACGACCATACTGCTGGAAGCTTGTTGGCAAACAAACTCATTTTAAAAGGTCGAAGCTGACTGCTGAATCCAATGTTGGTTTCCTGAAAACCAACACCAAAACAAACTCCAGGTTCAAAAAGGTTTGGGTCAAGAAAAATGATATCAAGTGCAACATGATCTGTACCTCCCTAAAATCCCACGTCCCTAGAGCCTGGTACTTCGACAGTGGATGCTCTAAGCACATGACCGGATCGGAAGATCTCCTCTCGAATATCGTCAAGTTTCAAGGAGAAAAAATTAAGTATGGTGGAGGTGCAAATGGCCAAATCATTGTCCAAGAAACCTTTCATGTACCTGGTATTGCAAAGCTTGAGAACGTGTTGCTGGTTAAAGGTTTAACGACGAACTTGATAAGTATTAACCAACTGTGCGATGGTGGTTTCAATGTCAAGTTCACTCATTAAAGATGCGAAGTTTATGACGAAGGCCGTGCATGTATTCTCATTGGTCAGAGGACCTCAGATAATTGCTATCAAATCAATGGTGATGTGTTCTGCAAGCTGTCTCAATTGAGTGATGCTGAGTTGTGGCATCAAAAGTTCGGACATGTCAATTACAAGATGATGGAGACATTGGTCAAGAAGGATGCTGTGATCGGACTACCTAAACTCAACACTAAAGATGTTCCTGTTTGCGAGGCGTGTCAGAAAGGAAAGGAGGTCAGGGTGCCACATCTAATAGTACAAAATCTCACTACCTCATATTGTTTCGAACTCCTTCATATGGACCTTTTGGGACCACTTGAAGTTGAGAGCCTTGGCGGTAAAAGGTATGTTCTTGTGATAGTAGATGATTTTTCTCGTTTTACTTGGGTAGAATTTTTAAAAGAAAAATTTGAGGCTTTCAAAATATTTAAAAAACTTGCAAAAAGGTTGTGTGTGCAATTTGGTGTGAATATTGGTAGGATTAGGTCTGATCATGGAAAATAATTTGAGAATGCATCATTTTCAAAATATTGTTCCAAAGTTGGTATAACTCATGAGTTTTCTTCACCCATCACCCCCCAACAAAATAGAATAGTCGATCGCAAAAATAGATCTCTCACAGAAATGACTAGGACTATACTTATTTCAAATGGGGTTGCTAAACGTTTTTGGTCAGAAGCAATGAACACTGCTTGCCATATAATTAATAGGGTGTATTTTCGACCAGGTTTTGTGTTACTCACTATGAATTATTGATGGACAAAAAGCCAAATTTGAGTTATTTTCATATTTTTGGGTGCATTTGTTATGTGTTGAATGGAAGAAATCATCTTGCAAAACTTGACTTAAAGAGTGATAAATGTGTTTTCATGGGATACTCTCGAAATAATCATGCATATAGATTGTTTAATTTTAGAACTCGTAACATGTTTGAGTCAGTCAATGTCAACTTTGATGATTTATCAAGTAGAGTTAAACCTACCGAGGATAATGATCTGGTTTATGATCAAAATCCTCAAGATAATGTCACATTTCCTGTAGATGAAAGTGCAGGTATTGAAAACAGAGAAGCAGGTGCTGAAACCAGGGAATTGAGTGATGTTGGTACCAATGTTAGTTCTGGGAACACAACATCAGAACCAACATCAACTCAAGCCGCCGCAGAATCAGATTTTGATCCAAGTGTGGAAAATCCAGCTGAACCCGTTGACTTACATCAGAGATATATTCCCTCAAGAATTCAGAAGAATCATCCTATGAGCCAAATCATTGGAGATCTCGATGAAAGAACTACAAGAAAGCGACAAATAAATTTCAAAGAGATGGTAAGATTTGTTTGCTTGTTTACTAATTGTTCTAAAACTCGAGAATCTTTGTCTCTTTCCAAAATAGAGCCCAAGCGAGTAGAGGATGCTCTTAAAGCCGAGTATATTACAGCTGAAAGTGTGATTAGCACAAATTTGTCTTTATTTTAGTTAGTATTTTAGCTCATTTTTATTGTTGATTTTGGTGAAAGTTGGATAGATTGAGCATATTTTCGTAATTTCTTACCTCCAACTTATTTTATCATATTTTAATTAATTTTATATTTATTTTAGGTATTTTGAAGTATTTATATTTTACGTAGTCAAGGATGGGCCTACAAGTGGAGTTTTGGCGAAAACGAGCCTTGATTTGAAGTATTTAAGCTGACACTGGGTACCAGTAATTAGGTGCTAAATTGGTGAATTAAATATAGAAGGATGATCCATAGGAGTTGCACGAAAAAATGAGACACAAAACAAGTGAATTGGTGAAGAAATGACAGTTTTGGGCCTTCTAGAAGGGATGTCTCTGGGCACAAACGGTATAGAAAGCTGGGCTGGCAGCACCTCCTGATTCTGGGCCTTCTAGAAGGGTCATTTATAGGATCAACCGGTATGGAAAGTACTGAACGTCCTATAAGGGGCGGAAACCCTAATTTTGACCCCTTTTCCAAGCCACCTACACCTATAAATACCCCCACCCCTCACATTCGAAAATACACATTATTCCTAGGGTTTCTAAGGCCTTTTGGGGGTTGACAACCCCAAGTGTGACATTTTATTTTCTTAGTTTCTCTTCATAATTCTTAGTTTTAAATTCTTAAACTTTAGATTAATTTAAATTCAATATTTCGTCGTGGAACGCTGCAATTTTCTTCGTTTAATTAGTAAGTACTTATCTCTTATGCTCTTTAATTTAGTTCACATGCTTTCAATTAGTTTAATTAAATCTCTTAGAATAATTATTATTTCCATGACGAATTGTGATTTTGATTTCTTTGAGATTGTGATGTTGAGATTGATGATTGTTATTAGCTAGATCTTATGGGTTTAGAGCCTAGATTCGTTGTGAACCATCAATTGAGACTTCCCAAGCGATCGTGGAGACGAATCAAAGTTCTAGAATCCTAGTTTTCTTAAATTATTTTATAAGTATTTTAATTAATTTAAATAAATTCTAGATTTAATTGCTCTTAGATAATTTAATTTTAATTTTAGATAGTTATTTCTTAGTTTAAATAATTTCTAGTTTTAATTAATTAGATTATAGCTTAATTAATCTTTAGATTTAATTTATTACTTTTAGTTTAATTAATTTTAGTTCTTATAAATCTCAAACAAACCCCCTTTTCCGCGTGTTTAGATTAGTTTTATTTTTATTCGTTGAATCAAACACAAGAGGAACTTCTGAATCTAACTTTCCTTTGAGATCGACACGAGTCAACTTACCCACCTACAAGTGATCCCGTTCTTTTGCGGACGAACTTTTTAGAATTGACAACTTTAAATAAAAATAGGTGCAAAAAGTTCGAATCAAAATTTTGGCGCCGTTGCCGGGGAAGGCTAAAGGTTGTGATTTTTGTGTTTGCTATTCGTGACCTCTATTTATATTTATATTTTATTTTATTTTATTTTTTTCGTTTATCTTTAGTAATTATTTGTGATTTATCTTTGTGTTTGTTTTTCTTATTTCTCGCTGGTACGTTTAATCTTGTGCGTTGAGTGTTGTGTATGCAAGGTACATCTCTCGACACCTAGATTCAACGACCCAAAAAAGTTAAAAAACTAAAAAAAAAAAAGAGAGAGAGAATGTCTGAATACGGTATAACGTCCGATTGGCGTGGATTTCGACCGGCTATCCCATTGAGCTCCAAGATGCGAGATTACGATCTTGACTATTTCTACATAGAGCGAATCCCGATTTTTTATGGACATCCGAGCGAGGATCCAGTGAAATTTTTCCAAGAATACGAGGACATCACCTGGACTTTCCCTCTTCTCGGCCTTACAAGAGATCAAGTGAGGATGCGACTCTTCCATTATACTCTAAAAGTTCGAGCAAGAAAATGGTTAAATTATGCAGAGCCCGACTCCTTGCCAACGTGGGAGGATGTGTACGAAGAATTCATGTTGAAGTTTTACACTCCTAGATGGCAACAATGCTACTCAAGCCAAGACAACGTTCCGTATGCCCCACATGTTTATGATGACGAGTCTTATGCTTCTTCCAATTAATTTCCATACTATCCTAGCTGTGTAGATTACGAGCAAGACAATCAATTTTTGGCGCAGCAAAAGGATCAAGAAGTTGAGACCATGAGTTTTCAAGACGAACTCGAAGATGACCCTTGTGAGTCTTTGAATCGAGTTTATGAGTCTATGAAACAAAGTATGGCGAGTATGGAGAAGTCGTGCGCCCAAATAATGGCTTCTTTGGAGAAATTATCGAACGAGGGGGATGCGGTACAAATTCTTGATGTTGTGGAGCCCATCATAGAGGTAGAGAATCCGAGCCCAACTACTTGCTTAGAGGAGGAATGTAACGATGAGGTTATGGAAAATTTGGATGAATTTGTTCCTCTTGTACATGTTGATGTCGTGTTAGGTGATGGTGTGAAGATTCTGCCCTTGAAGAATCTGGAGGTTGATGTAGTAATGGATTTACTTGAGTTTTGCATGAAAGAAGACGACGTAGTGCCGATTTTGGAGGATGAGCCCAACGTCATGCCGATAGAGAATCCGGTGGTTGAAACAAATTCAAGTTTGATTAAGGATGATATAGGGGATGAGCCGATTTTCGAAGATGAATTTACTCCTCTTGAACTGGATGCTTTAGACATCGAGGACAACGACGAATTTTTAAAACGGTCGGCGGCAATTTTGGGAATAGATTTGAACAACATTGTTGTGGACGATGTCAATTTTGATGAAGTGTTCGAGAAGGAATTTATTGAGCCTCTTGTTATCCCAACCGAGTTGTTAATGGATTTTAATTTTAAGTTGGTGGACGAATTTGTTGAGGAAATTTGCAAACCCCTGTGCCCGAATCTAGTTCCCATTATTTTTGAAGATGTTGAGGGGGATTTTAGCAAAACGAAGGAGAATGGATTGTGTGTTGATAAATTCTTATGTTTGTCCAATCTCCTCATTTATCCAAAGGTAGTGGATCACCATGTGCCTAAATTGATTGTTGATATGTTTATGGTGATAGATTATTCGCTTTTTCGACCACCGAAGCGAATTGGAGTCTTATTTCTACGAATTGCTTACCATGCGCGCCTTGGAAAATTTCATTGCATATGCTTACTTTTGGAGAATACTAAGGCGTGGCACGATCGTCACCTTTTCTTGGATCCGGGATAGCATCGTTCATAGAAGGCGTCGAGCTTTCGACGTTAAACAAGCGCTTCTTGGGAGGCAACCCAAGTATTCGTTTTCTTTTCTTTTTATTAGTTAGTTTATTTTTGTTCGTTTGTTTTGTCTTTCTAGGTATTTATTCAAGACATTTTCGATCACGAGTTCGAGATGAAGGATTATTGCACGAACGCCTTTTTGGAGTTGCTCGCCAATTTTTCAGGGATGTTCTCTTATTTCCTATTTCCCTTGCTTTTCTTTTCTTTTACTTATGGCAATCAGGAGTTTGCCTCGTTTTTAAAGGGGGGGATGGTTGAGTGTGATTTATAGTAAAATTTGTGCAGTTTTTAAATTTTTAACGTGATTGATTGCTATTTCTGC
>BMAC01000130.1:1345916-1383049 GCA_014905375.1 Phtheirospermum japonicum
TGTTTAAGTGGTTTGAGCTTCAAGTCGGTTTTAGCGTTTCGAGTTGAGAAATAGCCTAATTTAAAGGCTACGTTATGAGTGATTAGTGAGTTTTTTTTTTATTTTGAACGAGGTGAAGCAAATTGCTTCGTGATTAGAATAGGTTTGGTGAGTTATTGATCACGTTAGATCCTGAGTTAGCCACACGACTTATATATTCCATACCCGTCCAAAGATCCTTACATTACAACCCGAAAAGACCTTTTCCGATTCATTGTTGATAACACACTTAATTTGCGATTGAGAAGAGATTTATTTTTGGTTCTTGTTCATTGTGCTTGTATTTATATGATTTGAGCGTAAACACGTCCCCATATAAAAATTCTTGAGTGCTTTGAGCGAACACCCCTATATATTTCCCTTTGAGAGGATGCATGAATTTGATTTTGGGGTGATAAAGTAATAAGGGTGGAGTGTTTAAAGTTGCGTGACATGTATCTATATTTTCAAAATTATCTATGTAGCACGACACGACTCTTTGCTTGAACTTATTTTCATTCTTGTTATTCTTCTAAATTATCGTTTGTTCGAGGACGAACAAATCAATTAAGCATGGAGTATTTGATTAACACGAATTTGTCTTTATTTTAGTTAGTATTTTAGCTCGTTTTTATTGTTGATTTCGGTGAAAGTTGGATAGATTGAGCATATTTTCGTAATTTCTACCTCCAACTTATTTTATCATATTTTAATTAATTTTGTATTTATTTTAGATATTTTGAGGTATTTATATTTTTACGTAGTCAATGATGGGCCTACAAGTGGAGTTTCGGCGAAACGAGCCTTGATTTGAAGTATTTAAGCCGACACTGGGTACCAGTAATTAGGTGCTAAATTGGTGAATTAAATATTGAAGGATGATCCATAGGAGTTGCATGAAAAAACGAGACACAAAACAAGTGAATTGGTGAAGAAATGACAGTTTTGGGCCTTCTAGAAGGGATGTCTCTGGGCCCAACCGGTATAGAAAGCTGGGCTGGCAGCACCTCCTGATTCTGGGCCTTCTAGAAGGGTCATTTTTGGGATCAATCAGTATGGAAAGTGCTGAACGTCCTATAAGGGGCGGAAACCCTAATTTTGACCCCTTTTCCAAGCCACCTACACCTATAAATACCCCTCACCCCTCACATTCGAAAATACACATTATTCCTAGGTTTCTAAGGCCTTTTGGGGGTTGACAACCCCAAGAGTGCCATTTTATTTTCTTAGTTTCTCTTCATAATTCTTAGTTTTAAATTCTTAGACTTTATATTAATTTAGATTCAATATTTCGTCGTGGAACGCTGCAATTTTCTTCGTTTAATTAGTAAGTACTTATCTCTTATGCTCTTTAATTTAGTTCACATGCTTTCAATTAGTTTAATTATACCTCTTAGAATAATTATTATTTCCATGACGAATTGTGATTTTGATTTCTTTGAGATTGTGATATTGAGATTGATGATTGTTATTAGCTAGATCTTATGGGTTTAGAGCCTAGATTCGTTGTGAACCATCAATTGGGACTTCCCAAGCGATCGTGGAGACGAATTAAAACTCTAGAACCCTAGTTTTCTTAAGTTACTTTATAAGTCTTTTAATTAATTTAAATAAATTCTAGATTTAATTGCTCTTAGATAATTTAATCTTAATTTTAGATAATTATTTCTTAGTTTAAATAATTTCTAGTTTTAATTAATTAGATCATAGCTTAATTAATCTTTAGATTTAATTTATTGCTATTAGTTTAATTAATTTTAGTTCTTATAAATCTCAAACAAACCCCTCTGTCCGCGTGTTTAGATTAGTTTTATTTTTATTCGTTGAATCAAACACAAGAGGAACTTCTGAATCTAGCTT
Source organism: Phtheirospermum japonicum (assembly GCA_014905375.1). Lineage (NCBI taxonomy): Eukaryota > Viridiplantae > Streptophyta > Magnoliopsida > Lamiales > Orobanchaceae > Phtheirospermum > Phtheirospermum japonicum. Next base: position 1,347,795 of record BMAC01000130.1, read on the forward strand.
TCCTTTGAGATCGACACGAGTCAACTTACCCACCTACAAGTGATCTCGTTCTCTTGCGGGCGAACTTTTTAAAATTGACAACTTTAAATAAAAATAGGTGCAAAAAAGTTCGAATCAAAGTGCTTGTACACAGTTATTGTGGATGAACCAAATGATAGAGGACTACGGTCTACATAGAAGAACATTGACTGTACTTTGTGATAATTCCAGTGCCATTGATATCTCGAAAAATCACGGTCCAGATTTCTCGAATCAAACACATTAACATAAGGTACCACTTTATTTGAGACTTGGTTGAGAGGAAGATAGTTAGCCTTGAGCATATAGGGGTAGACAATCAGCTTGCTGACATCTTCACGAAGGCATTATATTTCGAGACCTTCTCTCGTTTGAGAAGAGATCTCAGTATGTGCATTGTCTGAACCATTGTTGGTTTGTGATGTTGTGACACCCAATATCAACATCAGTCACAACATCTGTATACTTTTGCATGCATTTTTATCTTTCTTTTCATACATAATCCTAATCCATTGAGTTTGATTGAAAGTGCAATAAGGTCCTATGTTGCAATAAAAGTGATGGCAAAAAGAACCAACCTCTTCAATTAGGTGATTGTGGGATTTGCCCGCAGAAACTGGTTTTCTCCCAGGTTCAAAAACAAGAGGTGTTAAACAGCAATTGCTGAAGATTAAAAGATTAAAATCCCTTCAAGGATGAAGAAAATCTAGATACAATTTGATCCAATCTTTAAATTTCACCTTCTTGAGAGATCTTGACGTAGTCATTAACTTGGGTTAAGGGGTAAGTTTTCATTGACTTCACCTAAGTCAATGTTGGTTTATAATGTTATCAGTAATAAAAAGTAACATTGGATCAAGTCACTAAACTCCCTATTTGTTTTTGTATATTCTTTTAGGGCATGAATTTTTAGGCATCCCGTAGGACATTCATATTTTGTGAAGATGCCATCTTGTTGTGCGAACTGTTACTTATGTTTTTGTCTTTCTTGAATTCTCTTAATTCTTGTTTTGAATCTTGCTAACCAAGTGTTTCAGTGGTGTTATAATCGGAGGATTGGACAGGTAATAAGAGGTTAATTTGGCAAGTGAAAGATTACTTTGCAAAGAATATGTTCAACTATGGTGATGGTTTATAAAAATCTAGCTCTATCTCGGTTTTCTAAGTAGTTGAGATTTGTGGTTTTTATTTCCAAAATTGAGATGATGGAGTAGTTGAGTTGAGATCGTGTGTCTTATTTTGAGAAAGAGTGGGGGATTTATTTTTTTGACTTTACTTTGTTCATCCCCTTCTTTTATTTGTTGCTTACGACTTTTCCATATTGACAAAGTTAAGGTTTTTACTTTTTCTTTCTCTCAATTTTACTGCCTACGGCACTCGATTTTGTGTTTATGGTTGTTTCTAATTCTCTTGCAAAATGTCGAATTCACCATCACCCAGCAAAGCTCGAGAAATAGGTTGTGCGTCTAGATAATAAGAAAATTCCACCCAAAGAGAGAGACGAAGAAGTCCAAAGCTGTCGTGTCAGCCCATGTTGGTTCTGGTGTTGTGTCACTGAAACCAACATCCCCTGCGGACAATCCTGCCTCTTCTCCAAGTTTCAATTCTGATAATGTTCCATCTGCCAGTGCACCGATGGCAATAGTTACCTCCGACCACTCTGCTAGCTCTGATGAGGCTCCGTCTCAAGCCATCGAGATTGAAGACATGAAACCAATCTCCACGAGTTTCTTGGTGAGTGAAGCTGAGGAGCTGTTCTTGGGATTTCAGAATCGGGGCTTGATTGCTGAGCGTCGAATCCCCCGTTGGTGTTTTTGTGAAGCAGAATCTGATTACCTTCTTTAGGCACCGAGGCACCTCTTGGAGCTGGTGTCATGTCCGGTGTTGGTTCTAGTATTCCCAACATCAGTACCAACATGGTTCGTTTTTCTTCTCCGTTTGTCCGAGCCCAGATTTCTTTGTTTGATAACCAGGTTGCCTAGCACCAGGCGCTTCGGGACTCGTTTGTTGAAATCCTTTTTCTTTCATAACAAAAAGGGGGAGAAGAATGTGAAGACGCTGCTGTGAATGCTGTTGTGAATGTGGTTCGTTTTTGTTTGTTTTAAATAATAGTTACTTCATTTAGGGGGAGTTTCTAATGTAGGGGGAGTTTTTAGTCTTTTGATCATTTTCATGCGTCTTGGATATTTTGTTCAAAAAGGCAAAAGGGGGAGATTGTTGATGACTTTATTCTTGGGAATAATTCCTTATTTAGTTGTTTTCTTTCTTGGGCTCAAAATATATTAGGGAACTAGATATAGGACTTTAGATTTGTTTCCTAGATTGTGTCTAAGACTTTATTTAGTTTCCTAGTTTATGTTTAGGACTTGTTTAACTTGTCTACCAAGTTTAGGACTCTACGACTCTTCTATTTAAGACAAGACAAAGCCAAGAGAAGAGGACACCTTCGATATTCTTGACACACGGCTTTTTGAAAAGGACGCAGCAAGAGAAAGACGATGCAAGCAAAGAAGAACACGAGCAAGTAAAAGACTTGTGGCAACGATCAAAATCAAGGAGATCTTCGAAGTTGCGTAACCAGCGGAGAAGATCATCACATGTTTTGCCACAAGACTTGAAGCCTCGATTTTAATCACGGGATCTTTGGAGTTGCGTAACCAACAAAGAAGATCATCATCCTTCAAGGCGACAAGTATTTTAGTATCATAGTTTTTGATACCGTAGTTTTCATATATTATTTTGAATCTTTTGTATTGATCGTGAACAAGATAAGTAATATAGTTTTTGGGTTTGTACACCCAAGTTCACAAGTATCTTTTACTTGTGAAATGGTTTTAAATTGCTGTGTTCAATTTTTAATATTTATTCCGCTGCACGTTTTTAAACTATGTGTGATGTTGGTTTCGATGTTTTTAACATCGTTCTCAACATCTGTTTTCTAAAACTGCTGTTTATTATTCTGAAACTGTTTGATGTTGATTTCAGTGTTGGTTAACATTGAAAACAACATCGTCTACTGATACTTATTTTCAAAACCATAGATCTTCAAATTTTACAAATTTAATTTTAAATTATATTATGAATGTTTTGAAGGTCTCAAATACTTGGATAAAAAATTGATTGGAATATAAATATTAATTACGATGTTGAAACATCCTTACTAATATTTATATATATGTGGGAAAGACTAAAGAATACTTGTAAATGATTTTAGTTTATGAATTAAATAAACTCATAAAACGTGACCTTCATACCAGAAATGATATTAGTGAAAATAATGGAATTGTTTTACAAATTATGAAATAACTGTAACCAGTACTATTATGAGAAACTCTTGAATCGCATGAGAAAACACAATTTTAAAAAACTCTCAAAATATTCGTTGCACTTCTTCGTCAAAAGGCAAGTGATATAAAAAATCCAACTTTCTTGAAAGAGTCCTAGAAATCAAATAGATAAAAACTAATAAAATACTTATTAAGATAAATAACTCTATTTATTTGTTGAATTAATCAACTAAACGTATCTAAAAGAGCAAATAACAATTAATAAACATAAACAATCGATGGGACATTTAAACAAAATAATCAAAACTAAATTCCTATCATATTTCATTCTGTTTTAAAAAAATTTCAAATGTATATATATGTATGCTAGCGTATAAAATAATAATTTGAAAGTAGAAAGTATGACCATTTAAATCATATAGCAAGTGAATGTTCCAAGCCAATTTAAATAGAAAGTATGACCATTTGAAAATAATAATATTTCATTCTGTTTTAAATCATATGACCATTTACAAGTTCCAAGCCAATTTAAATGCTTTGACAGTCATAGATGAAAATGGTTTATGGCCTAAACTTGAAGGATTGGCTCACACACTATACACCTGCGGAAGAATATATGGAGTAATTTATAATTATGAATAGCGAAAATTTGTTTTACTATCACATATGGATAAACAAATTATTGAAAAAAATGAATATTACGGACGCGAATCAATTTATAATCGAACTTAAAGTTTCAGACAAATACCTAATAATGAATTGTTATTTTAATTTTTAAACTACCACAGTGTCGTATCACAACATTTTCAATACTGTTAAAAATGATGAGGTTATAGGAATTCATTATGATTTTGTGGCCACCAAAAGTTAACGGTACGTGAGCATGTGAGCATGCATAAGAAAATATCGAAAACGACATGATTAGATAGGAAATTATATGTTTCTATCGTATGGCGTGACCTTTTTCTTTTTTCCCTTTTTTTTTTTTTTGGGTAATTGCAAATACTCTGTAAATATATTTTGTTTTTCAAATAATTCAAGTAATTATTTGACTTGTGATTAATCAATTTCTAAATATACAATTACAAATTTATTAAAATAATAATAATAATAATAATGATATCTATCACCATTATCACCATTGCCTGCGGAAAAGAATGTCGAGCCCAACTTTTTTCAAAATATATTTTTTATCAAGGGAATTTAAGTAAAGTAAAAAACTATATGTTATTAAATTAAGAAAAGGGTAATTCACGTATGATCCATGACTTCTCATGTAATCAATTATTTTTGCATTTAATCTAAATTACTATATAAAAATACTATTTTATTCTTATTAATGATTTTTTTCCCTTAAGTTTGTTTTTCTTTATTCAACATTTAATACAATCAAAATTCATATAATTATATGACATTTCCATCATTGTCCCAACCATTAACGGCGAATTTCATACTACACTGTGGAATTCCATACTATATATATAGTGCAATTTCATACTTATACTGTATACAATCGTAATTTCATCCTACTAATTCTTATACTTTTAATAATTATAAGCAAAGTTTTCACACTACACCGTGAGATTTCATCCTATATCATATAATTATTTTATGCAATATGTCATACTAATATACAATATTTTTCTTCACAATTATATGTTTTTAAATCTCAATTTCATACTATATATGAAATTCAAACTGATATTGTGGATTTTATACTAAAGTTTTACAAAATCGATAAGATTTCATACTATTATATTTTAAAATCCATACTACTATTATCAAATTACATATTATAATATTTTAGAATTCATAAAACTACTGAGATTCAAAAAATCACTAAAAATACTATTACATTTTAAAATTCATACTACTATTATCAAATTACATACTAACCCTACCAGATTACAAGCTACATTATGCAAAAAAAAATTCAAAGTTTTAGATTGGACTGTCAAATTTTATATTAAATTGCACAAGATAATTCCATACTACACAATATTTTCAAAACAAATATACATACTGCACCGAGCATAATTTTATACTGCTCATTACATGTGGAGCCAAATTTCATACACCATTATTATTATTAGTAGTAGTAGTAGCAGTGAGAAAATTACTTTTTTGGTCCATTATATTGCCCACTTTCCAATTTTGGACCAAGATATTGTCCAGTATCAAAACACATACATGAAGTTGACAAAATAATCAAAAAAAAGTCCAAAATTATCATGTTCGGGCCGAATTGCTGACGTGGCAGGATTATTTATTTTCTTATCATTTTATATTTATTTTGAAATATTAAATGGAGGAAAAAGTCATTTTTGCCCTTCATATTTATTTTTTTCTCTTTATTTATTTCTTTCAAAAAAAATGGAAAACACAACTCAAATTTATAAATTAGGTAAAGTAAAATTGAGTTTTTTTGTAGATTCAGACGGCATTAGGCCGCTGCTGAATGAAACTTGAGATCCGACTCCGGAAGCATGAGTTTGAGCGGAAGACTGAGAGTAAGCCGCCGGAGTGAAGCCATATCCCCAACCCCTTCTCCTCTGCTTTCTCTCTCTTCTTCCTCTTTCTCTCATACATTCTTTTCTGTGTTTTTTTATTTTAAATTTTTGCTTTTTCCCAACCCCTTGCAATTTATTTATTTTAATTCCAGAACTAAATTTGTGAACAGAGTGAGTGGATTGTCGGCGGCAGGTCCCTTTCTGTCGGCATTGTATCTGTCTTTTCCAACGCTGATGTTGATGCTGCTTATAATGATTTCCTTTTCAGAATTTAAGTTTACTAATAATTCAATAATATTATTGATTTAGTTGAAGCAATCAACCGATAGATCCAACCAATGCCGGAATGCGGCTGATTTCTCCCGATCTGGAAATTGTTTCTCACTGATATCTGCATTTTTCTTAAATTATTTTTTTTTAATAATAATCAGGTAATAGCTTCTCTCATTATCTGATGTTAATTGAACTCTACTATCTATTGGATCATAATTCCTCGGTGTTCATGAATTAGTTTGCTCGGAATTATCATTTACTTTCTCACTGTTGAGCTGCTCTGCTATAATGTTTGTGTTTTGAATTTTTATGACATCACCAAAATCTGAGTTATTAGTTTTTACTTCATCTTCAAAGCTCCAAAGACTATTCGGGCATTCACATCCTTTCATCCTTTTTATTTTTGGCATCATATTTAAATATTTATTCATGCCCTCAGAATTTTCAGAATTAAGCTAGATTTTAGTCATAACATTTCGATCGATGATTGTGATGATTCCCATTTCTGTCTGCAGAGCAGCCGCAAAGCGACCTCAACCCTTGAATCGAGGACGGACGACTCAAATGGGAAAACAAATAAATAGAATTAATAATAAAATGGTAAAAGAATCAAAATATTAATTTTTAAAAAGATATTCTTACATTTTTATCTAAAATGTATACATTTTTTTTCAAAAAAAAAATCTAATTTACTTTACCTAATTTATAGATTTGAGTTGTGTTTCCCATTTTTTTTTGAAAGAAATAAATAAAGAGAAAAAAATAAATGTGAAGGGCAAAAATGACTTTTTCCTCCATTTAATATTTAAAAATAAATGTAAAATGATAAGGAAATAAATAATCTTGCCACGTCAGCAATTCGGCACGAACATGATAATTTTGGATTTTTTTTTGATTATTTTGTCAACTTCATGTATGTGATTTGATACTGGATAATATCTTGGTCCAAAATTAGAAAGTGGACAACATAATGGACCAAAAAGTAATTTTCCCTAGTAGCAGTAGTAGCAGTAGTAGTAGCAGTAGCAGCAGCAGTAGTAGTAGTAGTAGTAGTAGTAGTAATAGTAGTAGTGTTTTTAGGTGTAGGGGTAGTTTTGATCATTTAAGATGTAATTTTGATTAAATAAGATATGTTTGACTAAATGGAAAAAAATATTTTTAATTAGAGTATTTGACAATTAATGGTAATGGAAGTATAGTAAATGAGAATTTCCCCTAGCAAAAGAGTCCTTTCCTTAGTTTATTTGTATTTTCTTTTCTTTTTTTAGTTTATAAAATGTTTATAACTTTAGATAGATGTTTCTTTAACACTAAATCAGATTATCAATTTTTAAGGCATTAAAATTATATAATGCAGAGAAGCGCAAATGAGGTTAAAAACAACCTACCTCGGATATCAATGAGGTATGGCCCTGTAATTAACAACTTTTACAATATAAATATCTGGATTAGCCAGTAACAATTTATTTCTAATATAGGTTCCATTTCAACCGGATTATAAGCAATGTGATTTTTTATGTAATGCGGTACATGAGTGAGATAATTGACGCATTTGTAAGGAACAGTATGGCTCCACTACGATCAATGGTAATATTATAAATATTTTAATATTTTGATAGTAAAATCATGCTAACAAATGTGTATTTGTTCCTGGTTCAATAAAGTTGAGTATTCACGAGCAAAAATCAATGCGTTTGGATTGGTCAAAGTGTGTGGAAAATCACATGTTTGAATAGTAAAAGGTTCTCGATTTTGTGTGCCACTTTTACTAGGTGATACAGTTGGTGTTTTTAAACATCTATTCACTTCTAATTATATGTAGAATGATCTGCTTAATTTGCATAGACATCATGATAAAATATAATTTGAAATTTTAAAATATGTCATATTTATCAATTTTATGCTCTTGTTATTCCATTTTTTGATGTTGTTAGTGCTTGTAATATTTGTTGTTGGAACATGTGCGGAAAATGTGGTATGAATATTATTTAAGTTATTGTCATTTTGATGTTCATACGTTAACTAAATGGTTTCATCATGCTATTAAAGTGGGATACTACTGACCAGGAGAGTTTCCAAACCAGCAGTAGTTATTATCGAGGAGTCCATGCGATCATTGTAAGAAATGTATCTAAATAACCTATTCTTAAATTTTCAATTCTCGGGTGTGTTTTATTATTTAGACTGATTTAAGTCTTTTATTAAAACTATTAAACGCATATGGGGTTTCAATAGCCCACCATGCAATTTATGTCAATAAATATGAAATATCTTCATGAAGGCGCATTTAAGTACCAAAGGCTCATCAAATAGTACATGGAGTCTTTTTATTGAATTAATGCTTTGTTACTTAGAGTATTTTTGTTGTCTTTTGATTTATTTTTATATATGAGCTACTTCAAGCCTATATTTTGTTGTTAGAAAGTTTGAGATTGACTTAATTATCTTTTTAATTTTCAAGATATTAAGGTCATTTAGTGGTGGTGGTGGTGGTGGTGGTGGTGTTGGTCTTGCATTAATTTGAAGATTGTGGATATATAGTTATATTAGAGGACTTGACTAGCTTCCGTAATTCATTCTTTTGAGATGCAATTGGATATTGGTTCCAGTAATAGTATTACATTCATTTGAAAATTGTGGATATATAGTTACATTATAGGACATGACTAGTTCTTGGGATTCATTCATTTGACATGTAATTGGATATCGCATGTCTTGTTGGTTAAGGGTTATTGGTGTCGCTTGTTGAATATTTTAATTTAACACTCGTTAATTTCAATACTTATTTTGTGCTGTTAAATATATATATATATATATATATATATATATATATATATATATATATATATATATATATTCTAAGTAATATATATTTGCTAAATCGTAGAAAAGACATCGGTTTGTACCTTCTTCGAAAAAATAGTTTCATATAAATATAAAACACCACTAATTAAAAACCGTTGTTAATACTAACGACATCAGTTTTTGACACTGGTGCAAGAGACGTTATTTTTCTTAGAATACACATCAATTTAGAACCGACATTAGAAATCTCCTTCAAACATCACGGGATTGCACAAGAATATTGTGTTATAATTGACAACGGTACAAACTCGTAGTTAAAGAGTATATATTTCGCATCAGTATAATATCATTGTCGTAAGACCCTCACCTGTCACACCAATGGATTGAACATCAGTTTTATTTTCAAATAGACAACATTCTCAAACCAATGTGGAAGCCAGTATTGACATCGGTTGGGAATCGTTGTCATTCCACACACACACACTCCCAACCCCCCCAACACCCCAACACCAATATCTTTAACATCGGTATTATTTATGTTAGACAACGGTTTCAAATCGATCTCTAAACTTCTCATATTAGTGGATATAATTGTAAGAGACAATAGTTAGAATACACGTTACACATTCTAAAATAGTATATTAGCCCTATAAATGCACTGATAGCTACACCGTCATGTTATAATCAATTTCATTAGATCATTTGCAATAGTGTTAATTGAACCTATGTGGCAAATAACATTGACATTTTATAAAAAATATATCCAATGCATCAATGTGAATGTTATATATGTGATAATTTATTTATTTTTTTATTTTCAGAAAAAATAAAGAGAGAGAAATAACATGATTGGATGATATATTTAAAATTAATTGTAAACATTGTCAAGAGCAATGTCTAGAATTTGACAATGCTCTTGACAATGTCAAGCATTTAATGTGCCACATAATCATTTTTATACCATGTGTCAATTTTTCCACTTTCAACGTTGTTGTATTGGAGATACTCTTATATATGAACAGTGTGTTCTTCACTTTATATTATCAACTTTATTAGCCTTCCAGTATGGCAATGTTTGTTTTACAATTTCTTATTATAGTTATTTAATCTTTTTTTTTATTATTTTATAATCGATAAATATAATAAATTATAATATGTCTAAAAGAAGGCACGATAAATAGTAAAACCTTGTTTATAAAGCAAAATTGATCATAATCATATATATAATTGGTGCACTAACACTAATATAAATGGTTGTGGATAATCAAATATAACATATTTTCATACTACCCAAATAATAGTCCGTATGAATCTGAAATTGATTTAAAAATTACAAAAGGGAGAATGTTAAATAGTTTTCCAAGTGGAGGTTCATTTGTCAATTAGTCCTACATCTAATTTTAAGTCAAATAGTTCTTTTTTTTATTATCAAATAGTCCAAAATTATGATATGAATATATCAATCCCCTTACTACGAAAAAACTAATAAAAATAAATAAATATAATAATAATAATATAGCTAATTGGGCAGCAGGTGGTTGTCGCCTATATCAGAAAATATTTTACGGCCGCTAGAACTTATTTCCGACGAGTTTTTTTTTTTCGCCAAAAAGAGTTTTTACTATATGTTTGAGTTTCTTAGTATATATCCAAAAACATCTTACTTAATTGTCCAAAAACATAATCGATCAATGGAAACAAATCTTACTATATGTCCGAATTCTTAATATATGTTCACAAATCTCTTATTTAATATTCAAAAATTCATAATTGATGACAAAAAGTATTTACTTGTTTGCAAAAGTTTCTTTCTTGAATTAATGTTGTTATGTATTTTTCAGTGTTCTAAAAATCGCTAGGCGGTTGCTAGGCGTCAGGCCAGCGCTTAGGATGCCTAGGCGGGGCCTAGAATTTGTGAATAAATACCCCGATTTACAACATTATATCCAACCATTTAATATTTCAACATACTACCTTTTACACAATAAAGTTTATGACAATTCAAAACTTAAAATAATAATCACAAGTTACAATTCACAAGTTTAAAGTTATTATTCGATTCAAAGTTCAAAACAATCCATAAGTTCATTAGTCAAATAAAAATATCATGACATATATTACAAAATCAAAATAATCAAAAATATAGGCCCAAGAACGACGTCGTTTCGGGCCATAAAAAATTTTTTTAAAAAAAACTGGTCTGGCGCCTAGGCGGAGCCTGGGACGCCCGGCGATTTCTTTGGCCGATTTTTGAAAATCGTAGGCGAATTGGTGGCACCTAGCGCCTAGGCGGGCGCTTAGAACGATTTTTAGAACAAAGGTATTTCTTACTACACAACAAAAAAAAAAAAAAAAAAGCCCAAAAAAAGGAATATAATTATTGCTCGATAGTAAATATTAGTGAAAGTTTCATATTTTATTTATGAAAAAGTAATAAAAAATCTTAATTATTGCTCGATAGTAAATATTAGTGAAAGTTTCATATTTTATTTATGAAAAAGTAATAAAAAATCTTACTTAGTGTCAATAATTTATTACTTTATGTTTATTGGTAAAAAAATTGTTAAAAAAAACTCGACGAAAAATTTTGTTCGTCGGAAAAATTTCTGGTGACAACTTCAACGACAGGTGAGCTGACAGAGGTTGAAATTGAGTAGTGATAGTGATATTAGTTATTGATTTTATTATTATATTATTATTTTAATATTAACAACCTATAAATGTATTGTAATATTTGATAAAAAAAAAAAATTCCCGTACAATATTTGGCAATTGCCTCCAAATTATAATCAAGTGTGATTAAGTGTGATGTTGAAATGAGATGGCGACGTATCCCTTATATATTTATTTTCAAGTTTTCATTTAAATATTCATGAAGTGATGGTGATAAGTGATGACCCCTCCAACAAAGATTACCTACCTAGTAAAATATGTCTTCAAATCTCAATTTTAACTGAATCCATGTCTCATGTTCATTCCATGCTTGTCGCTTTACCTCAGTTTACACTTATTCCACATGCTATATTATTAGAGTAGAGTGGTCCTAATAACTGTTTCCTGTGTTTCTCAATAATCAATTGGCAAATAGAAGATCTTCACCTTTACTATATGATAATAATAATAAATAATAATTAAAAAAAAACGCAACCAAAGTAACAAAACCTAATCTCCATCCCAAAGTTGGTGTTTCCCCGCTTCAGTAAGAAATAAAATGATCTAAATCATTAAAATAATTATTTATCACATAATCCAATATTTCTAAACTGACAAACAATCAGACACTATATATTTATAATTTTATTTTGAGTAGTAAAATCAATTTTTTATATTTTATTTTATTTTGACACATATATCGGATTTTCAAATTACCAAAATTTCATGACTACACATTACGTATATGTTGACATATTCCATCAAAATAAATTTAAGTCGAAATATATATATAATAAAATAATGTGAAAAACAAAAAGGAGCAGGGCGGCGCATCACATGGCACCGCAATCGGCTCACGAGTTAGTAGGAATGGGACCATTATCAATATCCCACTATCTATCACTCTATCATCACTACCTTGATTTGCGCTTATTGTAGCCACTACTAATTTTCTGTTTGTTTCTACTCCTCAACATGGACTTTCTTATGTTTATGCCCATTTCATAACATGCATGCCCAAACACCAATCATGTACGTTTACATTACTTGTCAATTCTATCACTTCTTTATTTTATTTTATTCAGTACTGTGCATATTCGGAAACACTTGTAAAATAAAATTCTTTCCAGAAGGAGCCATATTTTAATAAATGTTCGGTGAAATTCATTTTTAAAATTTTTTAAGTAACGGTGATGTGTTCAAAAGTCGATCCGATTTAAACCATCAAATATTACAGAATATTTAAATGGGTCTATACTCTAAGTCGATTTGATTAAGTTGAGACTGAAAATTTGAAATTGAATTTCCCCACAATAGATAAATTATTGCGCCGTTTGGGTTGTGTAATGCCAGTCCTTTGGTTTGATTTCTTTATATTACTTATTTAATTACTACTAATTGGTTGACTTTTGAAGTTGACCCGTATTTGGCTCCATTGATTAGGGGATGTCGATCCGGGTCAAATCAAAGGATATGGTTTAATTAATGAGCAGTTAGAGAGCAAACAGTTTCACTAATAAGTCAAATGGCAAACCGATTTCAATCACATATCTGCCTGAATTATATAAGTCGAAAATATGTATTTCTTGCGTTTTCAATTGAATATATTTGGCTTTGAAATCATGCATGTGTTTAGCTGAATTGGACCAAAGAGTGTTGATAATGTTACTTGTTTATCAATCTGCATAATGTTTTTTCCTTCAAAGTATGACTTCAGCTATAATGTCTTTATATGTTTTTTTTTTTTCTCTCTCAAGGAAACTTCAATTTTCATTTCAAAGTAAAAAATTGCAGATAAATGAATTTAGAGATACTGTGTAACTTTTATTTAGACTCAATGATAAATTAATTTATAATTAAAAGCTACATATTTGATAAATGCCAAAATACTAATAAACCCTTCCGCTAGGATCACTCTATCACCCAGAAAACAAATTTCACGATAAATAATACAAGAACAAATGATTTTCTTCCAAAAATCAAAAGTACAAATGACGACGTGGTCAGAGAATTGTGTACACGCGTGACCACACATTACCGGTGGTCATTCCTATTGAATTTCAACTGCAGCGTTGGTTGAAGGCAGGATCCCAATTCCCCGTGTATGCGACATTGGATGCCCGACCCGATGATTCTATGAAATATAGCATGAACCTTTTTTCGTTTATGTCTAAACATATATTTGATGAGTAAGAAAAAAAATAAAATTAAAATTGGTTTGGTTATAACGTGAAATGTGAACAAGCAATTCTTGTAAGTTTATATTTTTATTATACAAGTTGGTGTATGAATAGCCATCGGAAAAATAATTTTTTTCCTTAGCAAATGATATATTACTACGATAAAAATACAATTTACTCACAGATTTATCAACAATAACCGTTTTGTCGCTAGATTTTACAATTGACGACAGAATAAAATATATCCTTTTCTCACATTATACCGACAAAATAACCAATAACTTTTATATTTATCGACAATAATATTTTAGACTTTTACTAACAGTTTTATATTTTCTTGATATAACGACAATTATTTTACTACAAGTTTATCTGCAATTTACAGTTTTCTTCATGTTTACTAATAGTTTTTCTGTAAGTAATTTGAATTTTTCTTGTAGTGTTCGATACTATATATTTATGTTTCTCAAAGTTTTTCCACCCACTTCACTTACTATTTATAGTAATACATATTTATTATTTATATAATTATTTATGTAATTTTTATTTTTATTTTTTTGGATTGATTTCTATATTAAATTGTAATTTGAAAATGACTCTATATCCACATACCATGACAAGAAATATGTTGTTATTTCTTAGGTTGATTTTATTTTCTCATTTGTATATAGTTGTATTTAAAAAAAAATTGTGGCTATTTTATTTTGTGATTTGTATATGAGTTATGTTAAAATCAGTTTGCTATTTATGCAAATGTTTTGTTTCTTTTGGGATTATAATTTTTATATTAAAATGGTAACTTGAAAATAGCGGCATGTCTATATTCTATTCAAAAAACATGTTATTACTTTTTGGATTAATTATTATGTGATTTGTATAGATTTATGTTAAAATCATTTTGTGTAACGTTTAAGAAAATTTTCAAGTAGATATTTAATTTAATAAATAGATATATGAAAATGACTGCTCATATTATGAAATTAATCTTAAATAAAATGTCCTTATTGCATGTAGTTATTTAAAGTAATGAGTGGGTAGTAATTTTTTAGAATTATCCAATTATACTTTAATTTAATGCTAGACTTAACATATTATCGAGTATTAACTATCCCATTACAAAATATTTTTCTCATTGATTATATAACATGCAAATCCGTATATAAACCGCATTAGTTTCTTACTATATCATATATTACAATTCAACCAAGAACCATCATTTATTATAATTCTTCTTGTGTAATAATTAAATAAATATTTCATTCTATTTTTTTTAATTGTGGTAACTGAAAAATACAACTCACATTTCTTTCAACTCGCTTTTTGTTCAACTCACAATTCCCAATTTAATCGAGATATCGCTCCAATAGTTGTTATTTCAAGCAATTAATCTTTTCAAAAATGTAATTGAGAAGTTTGAATATGTGATATTTCTTCTTCTTCTTTTTTGTGGCGGTCAATGATTTTTTTATTTTTTATTTTTGAAATCTCTCTCTCTCTCTCGCTCTCTTAATTTTTATAAGATGATGATAATAGAGAGAAACTCATATGTGAGTTGAGAGCAGGTTTGATAAAAAAAAAATGATTTGCTATTTTTCATCTTATTCTTCATTATTATTATTTATTTTTTACGTTGGTGATGAAGTCTAATCACATTTTATACGAGAAGTTTGAAAATTTAGTTAATCGCTAAATTTCATTAGTTTTTGTTGGTAATATTTATATTTAAATTGTAAATAGAGTGTGTGTCTTCCGTGATTTAAGATTCCAATTATCAGTTGGCATATTACTTGATGGCGCAAATCTTGATTTTGGTATGTCTCAATAGAGATTGCAAAGTTAACTCATAATAGTATCATAATTCAAATGATAAATATATTTAAGAGAAATGAATTAATTATGACGTTTTTTGATTGGTGATGGATTTTAATAAGATCATTTGCTAACAGGATTTATTTTGTTTGTTAAATCAATTACAAAATGAGTTACACCGAATATTCATATTACCTTGTTTTGTTGCTAAAATTAATATGACATTAAAAGAAAAGTGCGCACACCAAAAATTTATCAGTTCACCCCATTAAGACTTTTTTTTTATAAAAATGTCAAAATTACCTCTCTAACCCTAATTCATATTCTACAACCTCCATCACCACCCTGTTGCCGCCGCCACCGTCGTTGTCATCGCCATCGACGCCACTGTCGCCGTCTTCGCCGGCGGCTCTTTTTCCTTTAATCTTCGACAGTGATGGCACAGTGGATCGGAACTCCGATGAGCGAAATGCTTCAACTGTCCGACAACATGTCCAGACCGATGATGGTGTCTTCGAGGCAGACGCAGGCATGGAAGCAATGGGGTGGAGTCGACAATGATTTGCGAAGAGATATAGGGCAGCGATGGCATCTTGATGGTGAGCAACTGGCCGGAAATGACTCAAAAATAATAAAAAGAAAGCGGCTCCTCCGGGACTGAATCCGGTGAGCGGTGCTCTCCGGCATCGCAGCGGAAGCAAGCAATCCATGGCGGGACAAGAGTTGTGCAGTGGTTGCCTCGGCAACGAGGCATCCTGTCTCTTGGTGTAGTGTGTTTCGATTTTCCGACAGTGGCTGAAAGTTGAGCAGTGGTTGCCTCGGTGGTTCAAGGGGCGATTTGAATCGACAGTGGCGGCGTTAAAATCAATGGCCGAAAATGGCGCACAACGAGGAAGATGATGACGAAGACGGCGAAAAGGTGGTGATGGAAGTTGAAGAATATGAATTGTATTTTGAGGTTTTTAGGGTTAGAGGGGTAATTTTAACATTTTTATGAATTTTTTTAATGGGGTGAACTAATAAGTTTTTGGTGTGCGTATATCTGCGCTCTAAAAAAATGAACTTGTGCGAGTTTCCCTAATTCTATAACAATTTATCATTTGTCTTTTTGTTTGAATAAATTGACACTTTAAATAAATTGCATTTAAAAGACAAATTATAAACTCATTTGTCACTTTTTTCAAAGAGCTAGTGACCCTACTTGATTAAGCTTTTTGGAAAATTTTATAACATTTTCTCCCCATTAAGATTTTTCGATTGGTTGGTAAATACTCTCGATAAGCTTATGATAGTTTGTTGGGCCAAATAAGCTTATGTTATCAATAAACTACATTTTATAATTATTTTCTAATAAGATGCGAGTTGATTGGAAAATATTCAGTTTTATCCTTTTTTTTATACAAACATTTTGTTTTATAAAGTAACATATTATTTAGAATTTTACGAAAATATTGTTCTTTAGACATAAAAGAAATTTTAATTATTAAGAGTTTTGAGTGTTTTTTTCTTTTTTACTTGTTTAGGGGATGCTTGGTTGGTGGGTTTGAGCAGTGGGGAATGGGAAAGAGGATCAAAGTGGTGTTTGTTAACTAAAACACTATGGGTTTGATTGCCCAATTTTTTGGTAATGAGTCATACCCCCCACAAGAGGGAGTTATCAAATCCATTAACCTCCACAATCAAACCTATTCTCATTCCCATTCGCAACAAATTCACCAAACATCTCCTTATTTCTTTGAGAAGAATAGTGTTGATCATTCCTAAAAAGATAATTTATGATTTTATTGTTTCTTGCATGTTGTTTTAGGGATTAAGACCCCATTAAACCGAATTGGACG
Source organism: Phtheirospermum japonicum (assembly GCA_014905375.1). Classification (NCBI taxonomy): domain Eukaryota; kingdom Viridiplantae; phylum Streptophyta; class Magnoliopsida; order Lamiales; family Orobanchaceae; genus Phtheirospermum; species Phtheirospermum japonicum. The sequence continues at coordinate 1,365,167 of BMAC01000130.1, forward strand.
AACATTATTAATACAGTAATAGTGTAATTATCATTAAACTTTTCTTTAATTAAAAAAAAAAAGGTCATAATAGCATAAAAGTACGGTGCCGATTGGTATTGTTATATTTGAAGTTTTCAAGTGCTTTTTTCAGTATAAAATAAAATATTGAGCTGTTAATTTCAACTAAACCGGTATTACAATAGACCAAGAGCTAATAAATAATTCTTAATATATAATTGCATGAGAAAGTACCTGCTACGAAATATAGGTACACCATTGGATTTTAAATATTTGTTTTTGTCTTAAAAAAGTTAATGGAATGAGATTAAGATTTGTATTATTGTGTATAAAATTATTAAAATAATAGACCCTAAAACTAACTGAAATATATGAAGTTAATTTTTTTTATTGTAATTGGATTGATAATTTTTGTAAATATAGTTGAAAACTTTACCATCTTTAATTTTATTTTTAATATCATAAAGTTAGAACTACTTAAAAATCTTATAGCAATTGTATATTATGATTTTATTGTATCAATTTTTGTTTAATTTACAAATTGTCAATATATATATATATATATATATATATATATATATATATATATATATATATTATTTTTTAACCATTATTATATGTGTGTTTGTGTGGGCGCGTGCTCTATTACGAGTTATTGTTATGTGTTTTTATTTTACGAGTTACTAATTACAAGTGAGTGAAAATATTTATTTGTGTTGACGATAATTCGAAAAATAGATCAACAAAATAATATTGTATTAAAAATATATTCCAAAATTTGTAATTATTAAATGTAGTGACTTTATGCATTTTAAATTATATGTGTGTGTGAGTGAGTATAAGATAAAAATTATATATCTTTTTCAAATATAAAATTTTAAGTAAAAAATTCAATATTTATATTATTTTAATTTGCCCCCAAACTATAAGATTTTTTGCATTTTACCCCCCACACTGTAAAATTCTTTCACTTTGCCCCCAGCTGCCCGTCGATGGAATCTAGTGGGAATATTCCGCTGAAAATAAAATTTGGGGAGCAACGTCAAAAATTATTGTATATTAGGGGGCAAAGTGAAAAAAATGTATATATTGAGGGGTAAAAAAAATTATCCCTATATATTTTATTATCTACTTTTGAGTTGAGCTATACCCCAGGAATGAGAGTATGAAAGTCATTACATTTGATCTCATTTTATTTTAAGTTCTTCAAGTCTTACAAAGCATACCCTTATTATATTTTTTATTTTGTTTACTTTTTATTTTTAATATGTGATCAACACATTTCATCCATTGCACGAACAAAAATATTAGGGCCCCAAGTTATACAAAAATATTAGGACCCCAAGTTATTTGTTTTTGCATACGATTCTCTTATACGTAATAGGGTCCTAATGGAGTTTCATAAAAACTCCCAAATTCGATAAACCGACCCTAATTCAATTTGATTTATCGTGATCCGTACATTGCAGGGGTATACTACTAGCTTAGTGTGAAAATGGAGCAAAAAAACAAAAAAATCATGTGCCAAGCGTCCTGTAAAATTTGCTGAAATTAATTTCAAATAATTATATATGGAACCTAACTCATTTAGTAAATAGTGTTGCCCAGTTTGAACTCTCATCTAGTATGATGATACAACATTTTAACCATAAGATATGATCACTAAATGGAACCCATGTCACTTACATCATCGTATAAATACTATCATTTGATAATCTATTAATGCATTTATTCAAATTTCATATTAACTCAAGTCTCAATTACCCAATCACTAACTTAAAGCATCCAAGATTATATCTAGGATCCGCACTATAAGTCAGATGTTTATGATAAATATATTATAAATTTTGAGTTTTCCAATTTTCAGTAAGCATGTCAAACAATAAATGAAATTCTCTTATCTGTTTTTTTTTCTCACAGATGACACTTATTTCTCCTCCAACAATCAAATTAACTAGTAATAATTATTGAATTTAAAATCACTCTGTCACATGTCACATCTTTTTTCTTATTTTATTTACTTTTTTTTTTCCTTTAGTCCTTCTAATAAATGAGTATTGTTATTTTTTGTGCACAATAATTTCAGGATAGTAGCAATTAGTCAATAAAGACAAGTATTCAAAGTACTATTTCTTTTAAATGTTTTTTGGTTTACTGCTATTATAAAGTAAGAATACTAATTTCAAATTGTTTTATATTAAGTTTTACGCCCTTAATGGCTAAGAATACTAATTTCAAATTGTTTTATATTAAGTTTTACGCCCTTAATGGCTTTTGATTTTTCTTGTAATTGACATGAATCTTTGAAATGGATAATATATACGTTTTTAGAGATTTGAATTTGAACCTCTGTTTTCTAATATGACATCAATAATATTCTTATTTCAGTTACAAGTTAAATTAATTCTTTACTTATTTATATAATTAAATATATTTTGTGTGCCTGTTGTTAAGTTTTTGTATTGAATTAAGTGATTCTATGAAGCGACTATTTTCTTTTTATATGAAATATAGTTAGTGTTGAAAATTTATTAATTTCCCGGTGGTCAACATATTTTAATTTTAATTATATTTATTAATACATTATTATTATTATTATTGGACTTAATAAGTTATCTAAATTTGCTAAGAGTCATATAACTAATGAAATAGATATCTTAATATTAAGTCGTACATTATTTTCTACTCTTCCCATCAAGATAGAAAACTAATACCCTTAAAGAGATTCTGACTATGTTTGGAGGCGCTGTCAAACCAAGAGTTTGTACTATAATGATTTTTCAGATAGGTTACAATTACATAACCGGACTATTTATAGCAAGAAAACCCTAATTATAATTTTACGCAAACTCCAAAAAATACCTCCTATAATAATTTTTAAGATAGGGTTACAATTACACAACCAGGCTATTTATAACAAGAAAACCTTAATTATAATTTTACGCGAACTCCATAAAATACCCCCAAAAAATTCGGGTCGAGGACCAGTTCCCGAACCCCCAAAAGCAAGGGACCGCTGTCCTCATGAAACCCCCCTAAAGTATTTCAAGCTCCATAATCCAACACCTGATAGATTTAGTTGAGTAAAATCATAAAACCAATTCAAACTCACGTGCATCCGTGTGTTATCGCTTTGCTTTTGAATTAATAGTTTTTTCTCGTGTTACGGGAGGAGTTGATTCTTGAATACAATTATAACTATGAATTCAAGTATTTAGTTAATTTATAAATTTTTGATTATATCCTAATATTACTCGGTATGTTTTAGGATAGGTTAAATGAATTTTAAATATCTATTTAACAATAAAATTCCAACCGTTAGGAGCATTGATGATTAATTGGGCCGATACCTAATAATAACTAAGCACCGATCCGTATCTATTCATAGCCGCGTCGTGCAAATTAGCAATTATAGTATGAGTCGAGTATAAGAATTAATATGATCAGACACTACACTTGGGAACAACCATAGTTAACGTAGCCAAAATTACCAACAGACAAGAGCTACGATTTCTAACAGCCACAATTAAGTTTCTGAGCTCCATTGAATGCTCGTGGGCCCTGGCCGAGCTATTTATCCAGCCGCAGCTGAGAGAGTACATACATTAGTTCGTTCTGGTTATATTGGCAATTAATGTTCCAAACCAATGCGCACCCACTCGCCACCTTCTTCTTCTTATAGTGATTTTTATTTTCTAAAAGAAAAAAACTTTGGAATTTATTTAATCACAGTATCATAAATTTAAGAGCTTGGCATTTAAATATCTTTCTCGATAAAATTTCCTTCATCTCACAAGATTAAGTAGAGTGTGTGATTTTTAGTTTATTTAATATAGTGTGAGCACGTGTTTTAAGCATTTCACATAGTATTAATCAACTTAAAGTTCAAATGAGATGAATATCTAATAAAGAAAAGACGCAATTATGGGCTGAATTCGAGCCTGCAACCTCTTGTAAATAGAGAAGCGGTGTTACCGTCTCGTCAATTCAATTATATGTGAGAATTTATATATTTTTAATAAATATTAGATATGTAAATTAAGTTATAAATTATATTTATAATTAATTATATTATATTTGTAATGTAGATTATATTTATGAATAATGATATTATAAATACATAATATTATTATAAATATATATATATATATATATATATATATCACCATTATATATTAATGCAAAATCTTCCTAACCTATGTGTCTGCTTCGTATGCTTCGTTTGTCAAATAAAAAATTTTGGTGCTTCGTTTGCTTATGTGTCATCCGAGCCTAATATTTACCTAATTTAATAATTTTCCTTTTAATGTATCTTACCTAATTTAATTCTTTTATTATATATTTTCTTATTCAATACTTTCCTTTGATTCTCCTAATATAAAAATATAAATAAGTCACATATAATTAGTAGATAAGATCTAAATTAGTTATTTTAATTAAAAGATAAACTACATATGAAATAATTTTAATTACAAAAAAAATTATTATTATGAAAATAATTAAATAAGTTTTATTGATTATATAATTTAAATAATTTTATTTTAGGAGTTTCAAATATTTTATATAGGTAAACCATGAGTTATTTACAATAATTTAAGTATGTAACTAAATATTAGTAATGTATTCAATATAAACATAAAATAATTATTAATAATTAATAAATATTGATTAGACACAATTACAATGCGACACAGGTTGAGAGTATGACATCCTTTGAATATCTCAAAATATGTAACTAATAATTATTAATGAATTTATTCTAAATATTACTATATACAGTTATTCAATAATAATAATTAAGAAAATAGATATTAGACACGGGTTTAGATTGTGACGTCTTTTGAATTTATATAAGTATGTAACTAAATTACTAATGAATTTAATTTAAACATAAAATACAAAATTGTTTAATATTTATAATAAATAATAAATAGATTAGACATGTACAAGACACGGGTTGAGAATACATTATTTTAGATTTAGAATTCAGTAATTGTCACAAATATTTTTATATTTATCTTTTGATAAGTCCCATGTAATACACGAGTATTAAAAATGTATATATTAATGCGAAATCCTCTTAATCTATGTGTTTACTTCGTATGTTTCGCTTGGATGATAGAAGATTATGGTGCTTCTGTTGCTTATGTATCATCGAGCTCAATATATACCTAATTTAATATTTTTCATTTATTGTATCTTGCCTAATTGGATATTTTATTTTTATTATATTTAGCCTAACTTAATAGTTTTCTTTTATTATATTTTATCTAATTCAATAATTCTCTTTTATACTCCTAATATAAAATATAAATTATTTATATATAATTAGTAGAAAAAAATCCAAATTAGTTATTTTAACTAAAAGACAAATTACATATGAAGTAGTTTTAATTAAAAAAAACTTATTTATGAAAATAATTAAATAAATTATATTTATAATAAAGTTGAAATAATTTATTCTTGAAATTTTAAATATTTTATATAGGTAAATTATGATATATTTGCAATAATTGGAGTATGTAACTAAATATTAGTAACGAATTTAATCTAAGTATAAAAAAGTTATATAATAATAATAAATTATATTTATAGATAATTGCACAATGCGGGAAGACTCGAGAGTATGAAACCTTTTGAAATCTTCAAAGTATGTAATTATAATTATTAACAAAATTAATCTAAACATAAAAATATAAAATAGGTTAATAATAATTAATTAGTATAGATTAGAGACGGGTTGAGAATGTGACATTTTTTTAATTTTTTTAAGTATATAAATATAATTATTAATGAATTTAATCTAAATATTAAAATATAATATTAATTAATAATTGTAATAATTAATAAATTGAACAAGACATGGGTTGAAAACACATAATTTTAAATTTTTAATTTAAATCTAAAACTTTATAATTTTCACAAATTTTTTTATATTTAGTTTTTTATAAATCACGTGTAATACACGGGTGTTAACCTTATATATATATATATATATATAATATTTTTTTAATTGATATTATTATTTTACAACTTTATTTTTTATTTTCCTTATATTTTATATTTTATTCAGATTTTTTTATATTATTTTTATTTTTCTCAGATTTTATATATAGTTATACATAATTCTTCTATATATTTAATATTTTTTTTTTAAATAAATAATAATTTTTAGATAATTACGTATAAATAAATAAATATTTTTTAATATCACTTTATATAAAAGTTATTATTTGTTAGTTGAGAAAATTATTTTTATCTTATGTTAATTCAAACTAATAAGATTATTTTACTTTCTTTGATGAGTAATGAATTTAGAATTTTTCAATCATCTACGTTGTTAAAAAAAACTATATAAAATAAAGTTATGGCCAATTTGGGGTGTTTAAAATGATATCTTATCACAAGGTCATAAATAAGTAAACTAAGTTATATTTATAAACATGAAGTTGTGGATTTGAATTTTAGCAATATCTATTTTTATTTTCTTATATTAAAATAGAGAGAATTGAAGATCGTATAATAATATTGTTAATTTTAAGTAAAAAAAGTATTATAGTGTAGATGGTTAGAATATACTCTTTGATTCATAAGGTGTTAGATTTAAATCCCAAATAAGTAATTATTTTTTTCAATTTAAAGTGTTACGCATTGAATGTGAAGTGTTCAAAAAAAATAATACAACCCACAAAAAAAGAAATTGCTAAAAGATGTTATGTAACATTTTTTAAGTATTATCATAGGTGTTACAATTAGAGCTTCAGTGTAACATTTATAAAAACTATTACTAATTATCATTAAAAAATATTATTCTAGCAATAAGTAGTCACGTAAAACTGCGACGTCGACTAAAATATTACCTATTGTGTATAGTAACATTTTATAACTATTATGAAATATTTTTCTTTGTCATTGCCGGTAATCATTTATATTATAGTAAATGATTGATAAATATACAGTTATATTTATTGGTATAATAATCGAGTGAATTGTGATTGATGTATCCTTAACATGCCCTAAAAAGGTGAGTACGAGTTGTATAATTTTTAAATTTTCAAAAATAATTGTATATTTGACAAAAGAATCATGGAAAGACTTTAAAGAAGAAAGTTTAAGAAAAATAGTGATTTCCTAAACTTTTAAAATTCATAGAAATTAGTGTAAGTTTTTTTTTTTTTTTTTTAACATCACCCCTATATATTAATGCAAAATCCTTCTAACATATGTGTCTACTTCGTATGCTTCGTTTGACAAATAAAAAAATTTGGTGTTTCGTTTGCTTATGTGTCACTAATTTAATACTTTTATTTTTATTGTATCTTACCTAATTTAATTTTTTATTATATTTTTTCTTATTCAATAATTTCCTTTGATCCCCTAATATAAAATTAGAAATAAATTATATATAATTAGTATATAAGATCTAAATTAGTTATTTTAATTAAAAGAAAAACTACATAAGTAATAATTTTAATTAAGAATACTTTATTATAAAAATAATTAAGCAAGTTTTATTGATAATATAATTTAAAAGAATTTTATTTTTGGAGTTTCAAATATAATATATAGGTAAAATATGAGTTAACAGTAATCTAAGTATGTAACTAAATATTAGTAATGTATTCAATTTAAATATAAAAATATAAATAAACATTTATTAGACACCAGTACAATGCGACACGGGTTGAGAGTATGAAGTCTATTGAATATCTGAAAGTATGTAACTAATAATTATTAACGAATTTATTATAAATATTAATATATAAATAATTTAATAATAATTAATAAAATAGATATTAGACACGGGTTTAGAATTTGACGTTTTTTGTATTTTTGTACGTATGTAACTAATATTTAATGAATGTAATTTAAACATCAAATTAATACAAAATTTTTAACATTTGTAATAATTAATAAATAGATTAGACATGTACAAGGTACGGGTTGGGAATAATTATTTATTTTCTTATTTTAGATTTAAATTTAGTAATCATCACAAATATTTTTTATATTTATTTTTTGATAAGTTTCGTGTAGTAGACGGGTGTTAATCAAGTATATATTAATGCAAAATCCTCCTAATCTATGTGTCTGCTTCCTATATTTTGCTTGGATAATAAAAAATCTCGGTGCTTCATTTGTTTATGTGTCATCCGAGCCTAATATATACCTAATTTAGTATTTCCTTTTTATTATATCTTGCCTAATTTAATATATTATTTTTATTATATTTAAGCATAAATTAATAGTGTTCTTTTATTATATTTTGTCTAATTCAATAATTTTCTTTTATACTCCTAATATAAAAATATAAATAAGTCATATATAATTAGTAGAAAAAAATCTAGACTAATTATTTTAATTAAAAAATAAATTACATATGAAATAATTTTAATTACAAAAAAACTTATATATGAAAATAATTAATAAATTGTATTTATAATCAAGATTGAAATAATTTAAATTTGAAATTTTAAATATTATGTATAGATAAATTATGATATTAGCAATGAGCTCAATCTAAACATAAGAAAATAAAATTATATAATAATGATAATAATTAATTAATATTTATTAGACAATGACACAATGCGAGAAAGTTTGAGAGTATGACACCTTTTGAATTTTTCAAAGTATGTAACTATAATTACTAACAAAATTAATTTAAACATAAAAATATAAAATAAATTAATAATAATTAATTAATATAGATTAGAGACGGGTTGATAATGTGACATATTTTGAATTTTTATAAGTATGCAAATATAATTATTAATGAATTTAATCTGAATATTAAAATATAATATTAATCAATAATTATAATAATTAATAAATTGAATAGGACACGGGTTAAGATACACATCCTTTCAATTTTTTATTTAAAATTTAAAATTTTTATAATTTTCATAAATACTTTTTATATTTAATTTTTTATAAATCTTGTGTAATACACGAGTTTTAAATTAGTATGGCTATAAAAATAAAACCCCCCTGTAAATAAATCTAATACACTCATCCATCTAGTGCTTAAAAAAAAATATATATATAGTATTACATTTCGCCCCTAATTTTAATTTTCTAACTCCGTTTCTACCCTAAACGGTTTGGGACTTGGGAAATCGGGAGTAATGTGAGGAACACGTTTGGCATGACAAGTAAATATTTAATTTTTAAGTACATAGTATTAGTATTTCACTGGCATTTAATGTTCATTACCATTGTTGTTCAATCAGATTGCATCCTTCGAAGGACAACTCCAACTGGGGATTAGCTGTGCGAAATATTTCACGTGGTATTTAATATTTATTAGGAAAAATAACAGCGAATTTAACGGGTCGAAATTCGAGGCAGCTGGTTATTGGAAATGGAAACATATTAGAAATGTTAAAAACAACTAATATCGAATCCGTGCAATAAATAACTAAAAATATTCGTGCAATAAACAATAAACATTAACAAAATATCATTTTAAATATCAAAATATAAGAGAAATATAAGGTAAAAGATGACTTTATTCATTAGAATAATGAAAAAAAAATATTATATTTTTTAACACTTACTAAAACACTCATTGAATTATCTAAATCATTAAAAAAAATTGTATGTTCACTTAGTTATTTATATAATTATTATTAGCTCGCTCGTTTGCGTGGTTGACCAGGTGACCCACCCAATCCAAACTATTTGGTCATTGGCTCGACTTTGTTGAGACACATGCTTGATACTTGTTATTTTCGTTCTTATTTATATTCATATTTTGCATCTACTTAACTCTATTTAGTTTATGTGTGTAGGTAATAACAACATGAATTTCATTTTTTCTTGTTTGATTTTTTAGTTTATATTTTTATGACATCTGGTAATTTAGTATAAATTCATATGTTTGAATTATATTGTATATAAGTTTATGAAATATGAATGTTTATGATTTTTAAATATGATATTTATAAATAAATTATTTTATTTACTTATTTTCATTTTCAAAGAATAATATAAATGCTACGTTATTTGTTTAGATCATTAATTGACCTGGATACATGACTCGTCGGTTTAATACTTTTTAAGGCACTTTTTTGATGTTTTGAATGATTGTTATAATTATTTTCTTATATCTTTATTTCACTTTATTTTTCATACGTGTGCAAAGACACCAATGTAAAATTAACAACATTTTTCTTTCTTTTCTATTTTTGTCTTTTTAACATTTTCTTTATAATCTTTGTTGAATATATATACTGATTATAGTTGGAATATATTATTTTTAAATTGATAAAATATCATGAATGTTTATGATATTCGAATATGATATTTTTATTAAAAATTATTATACTTATTTTTATTTATTCAATACATAAAACTATTTATATAATTATATATATATTTTTTACTTTTTTGTGTTTGGGTCAGTACCCAATGGCCGGTCGATTAAACTGATTATTTGGCTTGTTGATTTATCATTTTTAGTCAATATCTATTAAAGAGTTTTTTAAGTTTTATTTCTTAACTACTTGTTTTTAAATAATATGTCTATTTATGTATTTGTTTGTGAGCGTGTAGTGTAAATAGAAGTAAATGATATTATTATAAATATAAATTTATTTAAGATCGAGAAGTTATTTAAATATATTTAACAATTATTTAAATCAAATATATTATAGTTGCTAATTAATTATTTAACGATATCTAATTATCTTTTAGACTTAGTTGGTATTATTTATTTGAGACAAATAAATAAAATAACTTAGTTTTATATAAATAAATATAGATTTTTTATGTTATACATGATATATGAATGTCTAATCGAAAATAGTCAAAAGACAATTGAATATTACATAAAAAATGCTTACAAAATATAAAAAATTGTTAATTTTGAAAATGAAGAAAAACACAAAGGATCACTAAAGTAGTTTAGACAAACATCAAATACAATAATTATAATTAAAACTCTCAACCTTCAAACATAAGTTATTAATATTAATTAAATATAAATTAGTGGATTTAAATTACTATAAAACGTTTTTGTTTATGGAGGGAAAAAGCCAATAATATATATATATATATATATATATATATATATATATATTTGGCTATTTCTTTACAAAATTGGGATCTTTCATTTCTTCAAATGGAAGGAACAGAGATAAAATCAAACTTATTTCCGAAATGCCTTTTTGAATATTACTCAATATCTCGGCTATTCACGGAAGAAATTGAAGAATTTATTGGGAATCCTACAAGATCGGTTCGTTTTTTTGTTTTTTTTTTTTTGATAGATAGATAGTATGTGTGTGTATGGGTGGGTTCACATGAAAATCAAACCCTGTGTCAAACCTAGAAACCTGAAGATAATAGTAAAAATGAAGGAAACATAAAAATAGCAATGTGAAAAAATAAATAACATTTTGCATTATTTAAATTAGCATCACATATAATATAATATAACAGTTTCTAAATTCCACATGATCTTAATCATATATATATATATATATATATATATATATATATTAAATTCACGTTGGAAAATGATTGTTAAGTTTTATTAACAACAAGTTTTTAATAAAATACTATGATGTAATAATGTAATTTAATACTATTGGTTAACTTTACAAATAAGAAAATAATAAGAAATTTCGAGACATACAGAGTTTACTTTAATTTGTTTTGGAATTTTCAATTTTAGCTCCACAACTTTGGGGTCTCCGATAATAAGAAAATAGAAACATACATAATGAACTTTAATTTTTAGATTAATTATATATATACTTTCAAGTTTCCTGATTATTTTTTTATTAATAATGTTGACATTGCATTTTTTTTAAAATTTACTGTCATGTCAGCATCAACTTGGCATGAATTTGAAAATTTATCCCTAAATTGATAAAATTCGTGAATTGTGAGAATGATCTTGATTAACTGAAATATATTGTGATTATTTTTCGAGACCCCCAAACTTATTTCACAAAATTAACATTTCCTTTTTCTCGGCGTCCCATTATAAACATTGATATTTTCTTCTCCTTCTCAAATCCTTATATCCATTCATTCTTTTCTTTTTTTCCTTCATACTTTTATTAGTTGATGACTGATAGTTGATGGATGAAATAGTTCGCTCCCTAGCTTCGTCATACTAGCTACATTACAAGTTGATAATTTGGTAGCTAATTTTAAATTAATATTTGATAAATTATTTAGTTAAAGTAACTAATTAAAGATTAATTTACCAATAAAAACATGATTAAAAACAAAAAATATTATACATAAAAAAACAAAAGAAATAAAATTATAATAATTAATAAAGACTTCCAAAAATAATAAAAAAATTATAATAATAAATAAAAATTTACTTATTACTAATAAAAATATTTTGGGAAGTTAAAAGGTAATACATTAGTTATAAATAATATCTTTTTTACACTATAAAAGGATAAGAAAATATTTTCCCAATACGATAAGAGCTTATTAGAAAAAGTTACGATTAATAGCTTTTTTCTGAACAAAAATTTATTAGACAGAATAAGTTACCAGGAGCTTATTCTTAATTCTTACCAAACAATCTAAAAAAATTTATTGAGATAAAATAATTTATAAGCAATTTCAAAAAGATCAACCAAATTTAATATTCGATCAGAATTAAGTGAAAAAAAAAATAGGATATTTATTTTATTTGTCAAATATTTTATTATTCGATCTTAAATAAAGTTTACTTCAACACTATGTTAATACCCATGTTCAACACTATGTTAATACCCATGTCAATCTTAACAGGATTTCGTGCGCTTGTTAATGCTGAAGAATCAAATAACAACTAATTACTAAAACAATAAATAATAAAAACTAAATAACCATAAGTTTGAAAGTTAATTATAAAAATAAACACTCACTTGGCATTTATTGTTGTTCAGAAATAAGAATCCCAGATGTCAATCTTTATTCACTTACAAGACCTAATTAATTTGTTTCGTGTAATGCAAATTAATAAGTAGCTTCCCGGAAGACATGCCACTTCGTACTATGTGCACACCCACAAAATTAAATATATTTCTTCAATTCAAATTATTGTAGAGTATTAAATTACAATATGGTCTTCTTCTGCATTAATATATTAGTATCAATTTTGGCCTAAAGTTTTAAGCAAAAGCTATAAAGTTTGAAATATTGATCAATTGTGTATAATACTGTGCAAATTGAACTAATTAATTTGCTAAAATATTTGGACGCATTATTCTGTGTTTGGTTTAAATTATTTTAAAATTTATTTAATGTCAAATGTGTGAATGCCCTAGAAATTCAAAAGGGCATATCCCTAACGCGTAGTAAAAGGAGTGGAAACAGTAGTGTAGTGTGTGTTTGGTGGCAATGTCTCTGGTCTCCACCATCAACAACAAACCCATCCTCATGACCCGGGAGCCCTTTTAATTAGCTTTCTTTCTCCCCACTAAATCAAATTAAATGTTAAACCACAATTTTCCTTCAATGATATATTAATTATTTGGTTTACATTTTCTATTTTTACCTACCACTTGTACTTTGCAAACATATTACTCGTGCAAATTATATTGTCTAAAGAAACGAATTTGAGAATTGGAAAATACTTTATTTAGATTCAGGATTTTTTTTAGTAGGGGTGAATTTGAACTAATTCTTTTGTTGAAATCATAAAAGAAATTTTAAACCAACTATAATATAAATAATTAGAACAATGTTTACAAACTAAAATATTATCCTCCTAAACCCCATTGAAATGTTGTATGGTAAATTCATCATGACAAAAAATAGACTCTCTTTTTTATATTTAAAGATAAAGTATATTTAATTAATTACAATCATAAAATATAATTTTATTGATCCAAAAATACTGAAATTGAGGGAAATTATTTTTAAAAGAATTTAAAAAAGATAAATTAAATAAACTTGTTAATATAAAAGCAGAAAATTGATTTTAAAAGAAAATAAAGGAAGATAGGGGCAAAAAAAAATGTAAGACAACTTGTAGTCCGAGTCGAAATTAATTTTTAATAATGTAAGAACGTAAAATTCGGCAGGAGCAGGGGCAGGTGAACCCGTGTAGATTCGCCACTCGACTCACATATCATTGATGTGAAACCCGTGTAAAATTTTAATAAAATTTATAATATTTTACCACACTTTTGAATTGTGATATTTTAATTAGGTTTTTGTAATATCTTTCATATTATTTCTGATATTTTTATATGGTCTCACTGTGAAACTACATGCGTTGGTATTACATGAGACCTACTTATAAATACAAGATAATCCCATCTTAATTTGTGTATTATTAGAAGTACGCTACATAGTTGATTCTTTTATTTTCTTTTTTAATAAGACGGTGAACATACCTGTACTGTATATATCCGCAACATGGGGTTTTCGATTTGATGCGACTTTGCAAGTTAGACCAGTTAGATCAATTACACTAGATAACTGAATCGTACAAGGTAAAATCTTAAAGATTGAAAATGAGACCTCGTGTCTCACGAACTCAAATAAACCACACACGATGAGTTATTTTTTGTTAGTTTGTTGAGTAAATATAAAATAATTGAACATAAGTTAGTTTTCCTTATTATTATTATTGCCTGTTGAGAAAAGAAAACAAAATATTTTTTTTCTCATTTATCTCTACTCATATACTCCCTCTGTTTTAAATTAATAGTCCTTTTAAAGACTCAATTTTATTATAAATTAAATGTCGTTTTAGAATTATTTTCACTTTATTCTAGTTTTATCCCCGCTTGTTTTAAGAAATATAAATAAGATTATGGTAATAGAATAACTAAAGGAAAATAATGAAAATAATTAAATGGGAATGTATTATTAATTGATTGAGGATATATTAGTCAAATATTATGTTCCTTAATTTTGAAAAAAAAACTCTAAAACGACACTTATTAAGAAACGGCGGGAGTATTATATTAAAATCTTTCAAATTTTATGGTGAAATACCCTTACAATAGATAATTTTCTATTAAAAGTTTACTAACAACAATTTAAGAAAACAAACAGTACTCTAACCATCCTGTTTTATCTATTTTAATTTATAAATTTTAATATCTCATTCAGTTAAACTTATATTTTAAAAATAGAGTTATTATCATTTTTTTCTTTACCAATAAAATATAAATATTAATTTGAATAAAAAGATCAATTGCTATGTAGTATAAAATAAGAATGAGTGAGTAGTGTATTGGATTTGGCAATAAAAGGCAAAAAGCTACATCTTAAGTTATCATTTGGAAAAAGTAAAAAAAAAAAAAAATAGGAGGAGCCCTTGACGAGGGACACCCACATGAGTATGTGTTTGAGTCCACCAAGTGTCACTTTTAAGGGTACCTAAATATACAGGACCACAAGGTAACATGCAACCTGATGTAGAGGTTTCATCCGGTGAGATATAGCATCGCGGGGAACCCACTAAAATCCAAATGCAACTTCCAGCAACCGGTGACCACCACTATATTGCCTTGTCACTCACCGTGAAAACCGACGAGAGCCGGTAATCTGGGAAACCTGCTCTTTTTGACTTATTATGACGTGTTCAGATGTAGTGGTTTCTACTTCTACACTTTGTCCGAAGAATAAATAAATAAATAAATTTGAAGGAGTCCACTTTTTTTAAAGTGCAGCACGAGAAAATAGAGATTACATGCATTTCTTTTTGGGCTAAGGCCGTTGATTGCGGTTGAGAATAAAGTGTTTTCTCAGTGGACCTATTTTTTTGACTGATTACCTTAGCCTCTTCTTTTTTTTTTAACTCTCTCTCCTTATTATTATTATTTTTTTAATAAAGAAAAATCAAGAATCATAATCTCTAACATCCCAAGTACCCAAATTCATTTAATGTCTTATGTCACCGATAACAATCTAACATGTATAATCTCATAACACCTGATATACCACAAATTATCTAGGGATATATTTACATTAGATTCTTCAAAAATAACAAAAGTGTCAAAAGAGCAAAACAATAATCATTCGGACCAGCCCATGTCTCCCAGCCGTATGTATAGCACATATGTAGTTGTACTAGAGGCTCCCATAGCTCAGAAATTCTAAGATTCTGCCTACAGATAAAACAAATTTTAACTTGGGCATTTGCTCGTATAATCTCATTAAGGAGGGTTTTGTGATCAAAAATATTGAGTCACACTAGTGTAAAATAGTCGATTAGTCACGTTTCAAAACGCTATAAGTGGTGTTTTTGGATCGTCACTAATTTAGACGACACTTAAAACCAGGTGCCTGTTCAAACTGCCACTTAAAAGGAAGGTGGGTGGCGCTTATTAGATTTGAAGCGCTTTTAGGCCCGCCCTGGCCCGAGCCATTTGGGGCGCCCCGCTCCGTGCCCCGCGACGGGGCGGGTCCGGGTACCACTTTCGCCACACGGGTACCCGCCCCGCACAATATTTTTATATTTTTTAAATATTTTGTATATGTTTTATATATATAACTTATATGATTATGTATATTTATTAAACTTAATATTATATTTAACATTTATACATTGATGATGATATTTTTTTTTTAAATAATATACATTAATAAAATAAAATAAATGATATTTAAGAAGAGAAAGATCAAAAATTGAGATTTGAGATCTCTTTATTCGAGCAATAATATTTTGTTCAGAGTAAGATGTGATTGTGATTGTCACTAAATATTTTGTTGATCGAATTATTTTATTCTCTTTATGATGTCACGAATATTGTTTTGACATTAACCGATTAGGAAGATTTTGTTATCTATCATCTTCAATATTTATCTAGTATGATATTAGAATCATATTTTAGTAGTTTAGAGATAGAGATATACTTGCAATATTGTGTATATTATTTTTCATTTTTTAGAGTATCTTTGGTGTGCCTATATATAAAGTTAATATGGACTTGCTCACAACACTCGCCACGAATTTAAGAAGAGAAAGATCAAGAGTTGAGATTTGAGATCTCTTTATTCGAGCAATAGTATTATGCTCAGAGTAAAATGTGAATATGATTATCACTAACATCTATACTAATATCTTTTTGTTTAAATTGTTTGTTTTTTCATTATGATTGTGATTTTGGGAGAGTACGTACTGATATAGAACCATCTTACTCGTTATGAGTTTTTGCTTATCTCTACTAGTTGCTTAATTTCTTGATTGTAATCATTGGTTCACGTTTTCTAAGTAAAGATCTTTTCGACTATAAAGATTTTTTCTTATAGTCAAAATTTTAAATTTTGTGATTTTTATTATTATTTTGTTGTTATTCATATACCCTCTTCACAAAATATACTTGATAAAATATACTTGATTTATTTTGATTTTGTTTGTTTGAATTTGTTGAGGCTTGTTATTCTTTCGATCTTATCGGCCTCAATGGAAGTCGATTTTTTCAATTATCTTCCTTTAATCACTATCCAAACATAACTTACGATTTCATATTTATTTTCCTGCGAATACGTTTTTATCAACATATCATATCAAAAAACTCTTCCCTTGCCATTCATAATTGCTAGTAGCTAGAGATATCAGAAATCATCTCGGCTCAAGAATAAGGCTAGATTAGATTTAGAAATTGTATGCATGAAATATCAAACCTATTAACTTATAAGGTATATTAGTACAATACCCGTATGTAACACACGGATATTTAATATTACAATAATATATATATATATATAAGATGCAAATCACCTTGACTGCTGTGTTTGACTTCAATGCCTAGGAAATGATGGCAGAATTCCCATATCATTTAGAGAAAATTTCTGATTCAACCTTTGGATGAGAGGTTTATTTCTGGCAGAAACATTTTCCAGTAATTATGATGTCATCTACATAGACTAGAATGAGGATGTACTTTATGCTCTTTGATTTCCAAA
>BMAC01000130.1:1387148-1410196 GCA_014905375.1 Phtheirospermum japonicum
TATATATATATATATATATATATATATATATATAATTTAAACACTATAATTATATGGTATATAATATAATTTTTTTAAGTATAAATTACAATATGATTTTCAACTCTTTCACTACCATTAACTTCACATTGTCGATTTCAATCAATTATTTAGCAAAATCAAAATTTATACCATTAAATTTCACTATATACTTTAGAAAAAATGCATAGACAGGACAAAACAAATTACTTCGAGAAATAATAATATAAAAAAAAACACCTTGCATCAATAAAAAAATTATATCAAGAGATATATTAAAGCATATTTTGAGTTCCAAGTTCCTAATAAACTAAAAGAAAAAAAAAAAATGGATCAGCCTTTGAAACTTGAAACTGTAGACTTAGAAGTTCTTGCTTGAGCTTGCAATACCATGCTCTTGGAGCTTGTTTCAGGCCATAAGTAGCTTTCTGAAGTTTGCAAACAAGGTTGGAGTCATCTGAGTTTTCAAAACCTGGAGGTTGCTGCATGTAGATGTCTTGCTCCAGGTTTCCATTGAGAAAAACATTGTTCACATCTAGCTGCCTTATTATCCAACCTAGAGTGACTGCAATTGCTAACACAACTCTAATGGTGATAGGTTTAACTACAGGACTAAAGGTTTCTTGGTAATCAATTTAAGGGTTCTAAGTGTAGCCTTTAGCTACTAGTCTGGCCTTGTGCCTGGCAAGGGTACCATCAGAGATCCTTTTGATTTTATAAATCCATTTACAACCTACAATAGGTTTGTTTGGAGGAGTAGGCACTAAGATTCATGTCTTGTTCTTCATCAAGGAAGAGTATTCTGCCTTCATTGCCTCCCTCCAGTTCTCCAATTGAAAAGCCTCTTGCTCAGAAGATGGTTCTACTTCATTTGTGACAGAAGCTGTAAGGACTTTTGGTTTGAAAACTCATGCTCTTGATCTTGTTATCATGTGATATTTAGGTTTAGGAGAAGGTGTAGAAGATTGTCTTTTGTTGTTAATTTGAAGGTCAACCACAAGTGGAATAGTGCTAGCACTTGACTGTGAAAAGTAATTTGGAGAAGTGTGATCATTGGATGGAGAAGTACTGTGGGGTGAAGAGATTGGCTTTGTTTGATTCTGACAGGATGTTTTTGAGACAGAGATGATAGGAGGAGCTGATAAATTTGCAGGTTCTTTTGCAGGTTCTGAGTGTATAAGAGAGGAATCTGTTGAGGGTTTGTTGAGATACGGAAAACTGCCTTCTTCAAATAGGATGTGTGTGGTAATGAGCATTTTCCCTAAAGTTAAAAGCACCTTGTAGCCCTTGTAGCTTTCAAAACAACCAATGAAGGTAGAGGGTAAGGACCTAAACTGCAATTTATGCTTGTTTAGAGGTTTGATATATGGATAACATAGACAACCAAACACTTTAAGCTGACTGTAGTCTGTTGGAGTTGCAAAAAGACACTGATAAGGTGACTTATCCTTTAGCACCTTGGTTGGTAACCTATTAATGATATATGCTGCAGTTCTGAAAGCATCAATCCAATAGAACTGTGGAACATCTGACTGAGCCAAAAGAGCTAAAGCCACTTCAACAATATGTCTGTGTTTTCTCTCTGCAAGCCCATTTTGTTGGGGAGTGTAAGGGCATGAAATTATGTGCTGGATGCCTTGATGATGCATGAAAGAAGAGAAACTTAGAAACTCTGCACCTCCATCACTTTGAAGCATCTTTATCTTGGTTATAAACTGATTTTCTACAAGCTTATTAAGCTGAGTGAAGGCAGAAAGTGCTTCACTTTTATTTTTCAAAAAATAAATTTAGGTGTACCTTGTTTATTGATCAACAAAGCTAATGTAATACCTGTGATTAGAGTAGGTATGCACTGGTGATGGTCCCCACAAATCACTATGGACCAAC
The DNA here is from genome assembly GCA_014905375.1 of Phtheirospermum japonicum. Classification (NCBI taxonomy): domain Eukaryota; kingdom Viridiplantae; phylum Streptophyta; class Magnoliopsida; order Lamiales; family Orobanchaceae; genus Phtheirospermum; species Phtheirospermum japonicum. Next base: position 1,389,054 of record BMAC01000130.1, read on the forward strand.
TCAAAGGGATGAGAATAAGTAGTGTGAGATTGAAGGAAAGGTAGCTTATGTATTTTTGACTTGCAACAAGCATCACACAAAGAGGATTATTATTATTAACATCAAGAGGCAGATTACACTGTTTCAAAATATTTTCAACAACTTCAATAGCAGGATGTCCTAACCTTTGATGCCAAACACACACATTTGATCCTTTTTGATACACAGACATATTAACTACAGGTTGATTAACCATCAACTTATTTTTTGACAGCAGCCTTAATTACCAATGTGTGTTATGGACAGACCTGTTCCATTTCCCATGTGGAGTTTTCTTGAACCTTGATACTCAGAGATGGTGTTAAGATTTGGCATGTCATATGTGACATGATTTGTAGCTTCTGAGTCTGGGAACCAGTAAAATGTCTCAGAATTGACAGAGTTGTTGTCTTGACTTTGAGAGGCTATCATGGCAGATGGATTAAATCCTCTGTTATTGTTGTACTTCTTAGGTCCTTGATTCTAGTTTGAGGAGTTAGGAACAAAATTCAGATCACCTCTGTAGTAACACTTTTCAGCTGTGTGATTAGTATAGTGACAGATTTGACAAGCAGTTTTGTTATAGGTATTTCTACCTCTTCCTCTTCTTCTAGAATAATTTCATCTCCCTCTGTTGCTTGATAAGAAGAGAAATTCTCTCTCTTGTTACCTTGAACATCCAAATTAGCAACTAGTGTATTGTTCTCTTCCACTATATAGGGATTAGCAGCCTCAATTTTGTTCTCAAAACTCAAAAGAAGTGCACTCACTTGATTTACTGAAAAGAGCTCAGGCCTAGAGGTTATTGTCACAACTACTGAATCATACTCACTACCAAGACCAGATAGAATATGCATGACATGATCAGACTCAGAAACCTTTTGACCAGTAGAGGCTAAAGCATCACGACACAGCTTGATCTTGTTAAGGTACTCTCTAATAGAAAGATTACCTTTTTTTACTGTAGAGAGTTATAACTATACTGCATCTGTCTGGATAGGGCTTGACTGGCATAATTTGTTTCTAGGGCTCTCCACATTTGATGGGAACTATCCAGGCCAACCATAAGCACTAGTAAACCTTCTGATAGAGATGATAAAAGCCATGAAGCAAGCATCTGATCTTGTCTTTGATAAGCAAGATATTCAGGATTTAGGACTAAGAGATTAGGATTCTCAGGACTGCTGATGAGTTTTGAGGGAATAGTTACAGAGCCATTCAGATAATCTTCAAGACCATACCCTCTCACAACTGTGATGATTTGTTGTTTCCAAATAAGATAGTTAGAATCTAAAAGTTTTGTAGTAAGAAGTTGAGACTGGAGTTGAATTACTTGCAGATTTGAATTTGAACTAGTAAGAACAATGTTTGAGGAGTTTGATGTTGAGGACTCGGCCATATTGAATAAGGATAAGGGTAATAAATGAAAGCTACTGTAGCAACAGCAGAGATAGGTCCCGAAGGCCTGCTCTGATACCATGTGAAAAATCAATAAAACTGCATAAAGGTAAGAACACTTTTTATCCATTAAAGCTGCATTTCATTCAGGTTGCTATTTATAGAAACTACAACAACATATATATAGGGCTGCTGGACCAACTCTTGATCCCTTGACCTAGTACACATGTAGCTAACTTAGGGATCACCAAAACCTAGCTAACGGTGGAGTTAATCCTAACAGAATATGCTCAACGTATGTCATCCTGTGACAGCTCACTCTAGCTACAAGATAAGGATACTTTTGGCTTATTGATCACGTATGCATGAAGCTGTTATGAGGTAAGCATGATGTGCAAAACATGTATTTCAACACTAACAAAGTATATGAATGAGACACATAGATAGTAGGAAAAATGTAGATCGACTTTATAAAACACATTAGATATTCCAATAATGAAAATTACCCATGTTGCTAGATTGGCACAATTGTAATTGGTTGAAATAATGTATCACATAGTCTTATATAATATTTCTTTAATAGGTAAGACAGAGCGGAATAGAGGGAATAGTAGTATTGAAATAAATTATAATGTACATGATTTAAATTCTGATGAATATTATATCAACGGGACTACATGCTATCAATTATAATTAGTTGGAATAATGTATCACATAGTCTTATATAATATTTTTTTTAATAGGTAAGACAGAGCGGAATAGAGGAAATAGTAATATTGAAATAAATTATAATGTACATGATTTAAATTCTGATGAATATTATATCAACTGAACTACATGCTCGCAATTAGTCTTATATAATGTTTCGTTTCACTATTCATTAATAGTTCTCATGCCTTTGAAGTTCCAATAGAAATCTTAATTGATTCTAACGTTTGGGAAGAAAACCAAAAAAATAAATTTCAGGCCATCTCCAACGGTTCAACAAATTAACGTCAAATGCTGCCAAAAAGCCCCTCTAGTAGTGTAGCATTTTCACCCGTAAATTGGCACCAAAAATGGCATTGCACTGTTCATAACGAAATTTTACTACTTTTTTTTTGGTGTGTGTGTTTCAAATGTTATGAAATATTTTATTTGTTTAAATATTATAATTATTTTTGTATTTCAATTAGTTTAATAGAAATTAATATTAAAGTTAACATAATTATATGTTACAAAAAATAATAATTATTATGATGAGTAATTTGATAATAAACAACATTACTAAAATACTAAAATATAAAACTAAAACACCGAAAAATGATATGAATTGAACATTTGTGGAACTAATATTCTAACCCAACAAGAAGAATATATTATTATATAAACTAGTTTTTTAATAATATTATTAGGAATTGTAATTCTTCTTACCTTAATTTAATTGAACGTTACCTATTGTTATAATTGATAATTCAAAATTTTGTTAATATATATTATATAAAATAAAATTACTTATTTGATATGTTTATCAATTATAAAATAACAAAACTCGATATTAATAAATACAAGAAAGTATAATATGAAACAATTTTTTTTGTTGAAATCGTCAGGGATTGGGAGTGCAGACTCTACCCCATTTTAGTGTAGACTGATGCCGATGGTATCCTTATATTTCACTTAGTATGTACACATTTGTGTATGGAGCAAAAATATTAGATAGGGCATTTTGTAATAAAAGAATCCAATTGTTTGACTTTCTATTTAAATTATAGAGGGAAAATTTCATTTTTATTCCATTATGTTAGTCAATTAAAGGTACGTGATGTTGGTTATCATCAAACAACGTCTGCTAAGTCGGCCAATTCATCAAAAAGGTTTAATAAAAAGCCAGATCGGATCACATTTTAGAAAAGGTACGTGATATTGACCATCATCAAATAACGTCTGCTAAGTCGTCCATTCATCAAAAAAAGGTCCAAAAAAGCCCCATCGGGCTTTTTTGCTGACGTGTCGTGATTCAATACTTTCTTTTCATTTTTCTTTAATTTTAAGTATTAATTAAAAATAAAAAACTGGATTTTTTTTCATTTTGAGCCATTATATTGGTCACATTCCATAAAAAGTATGTTAAATTGGTCATCATCAAATCATATCTGCTAAGTTAACCAATCAATCAAAAAATGTCCAAAATAATACCACGTTAGAAAAAAAATTCGATCAATCTTTTTGAACCTTTTTTGATGAATTGTTTAACTTAGTATATATGATTTGATTATGATCAATTTAACGTACTCTTTTTGGAATGTGGTCAATATAATGAACCAAAATAAAAATTTTTTAGTTTTTTTATTTTTAATTTATATTTAAAATTAAAGAAAAATGATAAGAAAGTATTGAATCACGCCACGTCAGTAAAAAAACCCGATCAGACTTTTTTTGGACTTTTTTTTGATGAATTGACCAACTTAGCAGACGTGGTCAACATAGTGGACCAAAAATAAAATTTTCCAAAATTAGAAAACAAAAAATGTCCCTAAATTAGTGTTCGTAAACAAGTGGGAAATATGTTGTACGCAAACTAAATATACACCACGCTTATCTGTTAAGTATATTTTCTTCTGGTAACTAAAATTACCAGTAGCAGATGATAATAAAAACTAAAGCTAAATATCATTTAAAGCAAATACCATTGAGTGGGAAAAAAAATGAAAGACATATAGTATTATATATAGATGAGTTTTTGTGGCATGAGCGACTTTTGGATTGTGAAAGGGATCACGCATATTTATGGAGTTAAGATAATGAAGCACTTACATGGTGCGAATTGCTTTTAAAGCATTTTATGTTGCGTTTGGAGTTTAAATTTTCCATACAAGAAACATTTGTCCGAATGAAATATTAATTGAGTTTGATCCATTGTAACAAAAGATAAACAACTCAATTATTTATTAAAATGTATACCCAATTAAGTACAACATTCACACTAATTCTCACATTTGAAATGATTAAGTTTATCTAGGTATGCGAGGATTCAATGTTTTTTGTAAAGCAAATCATTTTCCTTTTTTGTTTATTATTTTATTTTCTTAGTTTTCTTTGATTGTTCTGAGATTTTTTCCATAAAATAGTAACTTTCTCATTATCCCAAACTCTTGAGATTGGGCAAAAGCCTTATTAGGATAAAATAACACTCATGCTTCTCATAAACATAGTCCAAAATTATAATTAACATATCATTAATTTTTCATATCTACCTATATCATTAATTAATATTTTTGAAATATTAATTTTTTTTATAATAAATAAAATTGATGATTACAATATAAGATTTTAATATTCAAATGACAATATACTAATTACAACACTAACTTCTTCAATTATTAGCTGACATTTTTAAATTCAAAAAGATCATTATTGAAAAACAATATATAAATTAATTTCTTAATCATATAACTAACAATTTTTTAATCCGTGTTAGAAAAGACAGTCAATTAATAATTTAAAAAAAAACCCTAAATGCATCAATAGTCCAAAAATTGATCACTTTCCAAAATTTATCCACACAAAGCACATGAAACTCTCCGGTATCAATCAAATTTCCCTCCATTTTGGAGTATCAACTTTGACCCCACATGATAATCAAATGATTTCGGTGTCCTCACATCTAACTCATGTTACTCATCCAATGCCAATGAAAGTTTTTAACCACCCATGCCAAAAGTCCAGGGGCATTTCGGACATTCAACACATCGGGGACATAAATGAGACAGCCCCTCAGAAGAAACCTTTTTGACTACCTCTGTTGCACCAAACTCAATTTTGCTCTTACTGCTTTTGGTAAAACTCCCCAAACCTCGCAAGAACATTGTCCAGTCATTCAAAAGTAAATTAAAAATATTTACAGCCTTAATTAGTCACCACTAATTAAATAAACTAATCTCTTATTTTTCTGAATAGCTTACAATTTTATTTCCCTTTTGACAAATGGCCACCTCAATTTCAAATGTACACACAAGTACAACGCCGACGACCCTTCCTAGCAAAACCCACCGAACAAATGCACATGCATCTGCCCATTTTCATCTTCCTCTCATAAATAATATGGTCATTATTAACTTTAAAAATAAAATCTTACAAAATAAATAGTAGGCCTCCATTTTTGTCTCAAATTATAGACCAGTTCCTTTTTAAGACATTAATTACTTGAAATTGAAAAATAATAAACATTAAGTGTTTTTTTTTCTATTTATTTAATAAATAAACAAACTGCATTTATTAATATCTGCCCTTTCCCTGTACACACTTAGCACCAGCCTTCACTCCTCCATATATACTCCCCTAAAGCTCTTCGCATTCTCTCACTCCCCATTCTCAATTTTCTCTTTTCACTTTTCCTTTATACTTTTCTTTCAAGTGCATTCATTCTGTTCTGTTTTGAGTTTATCAGTACTTTTTTTTGCTGATAAACCAAACTCACAAATTAAACGTATACTGTTTATACCATTATACACTCTAAACACATTCCCATACAAAAACAGAACAGATTTGTTAAAAAAAAAAAAATTTAATGGAGAAATCTAAAGGGCTCTGTTTTTCGATGGCTCCCCTGTTTTTAGTGTTTGGATTTCTTCTTCTTTTTCCTCAGGCATTGGCCGGCCATGATTACGGCCAAGCTCTGAGTAAGAGCCTTTTGTTCTTCGAGGCTCAGAGATCTGGTTATTTGCCTGGAAGCCAGAGAGTTAGATGGAGGGGTAATTCTGGCCTTAATGATGGAAAAATAAGCGGGGTATGTTTTTTTGTTTTTTTTTCCGGTAAAATGTTGGCATTAAATGGACATAAATGTAATTTGTGGTTACTGTGAATAAATGTTTGCAGGTGGATCTGGTTGGAGGGTATTATGATGCCGGGGACAATGTTAAGTTCGGGCTACCAATGGCGTTCACCGTAACTATGATGTCATGGAGCATACTGGAATACGGGAAGCAAATGGGCGGTGAGCTTGGGCATGCTCTTGATGCTGTTAAATGGGGCACTGATTATCTCATCAAAGCTCATCCCGAGCCTAATGTTTTCTATGGAGAGGTAATTAATTTCACACACACAGTTGCCAGTATGAACATTGCTTTCAGATGATACAGTTGGAGTCAATTTGTTGTGGCTTGTAAAAGAATTAATTCCATTTTGGAACTATTTCTCATTAAAATAATATTTTATTTTTGAAAAAAAAATAATGATTTAACAAATTGATGTGATTTTGGTCAACTAATTATAGGTGGGAGATGGGAACACAGACCACTACTGCTGGCAAAGGCCCGAGGATATGACCACGTCAAGAGCCGCTTACAGGATCGACCCGAGCCGCCCGGGTTCGGACCTCGCCGGAGAGACCGCCGCCGCGATGGCCGCCGCGTCCATCGTCTTCCGCCGATACAACCCTTCCTACTCGGCGGAGCTCCTGAAACATGCCTACCAGGTTAGTGTGAGGTGTACTTGCTGGTTGTTGCTCAGTAACTGTGTGGTCAGTGTGTGTTTCATGATTGGGGGTTAGACATGGTGCATTTTAGCGAGCGGTTATGGGTGCGCACGTTAGTGAAAAGGCCGCAGTTATTAGGCAGTTACGTTGAGCTCAGCATTGTGTCAGGTGGGTTGTTGTCGGCGCACTGTAGCAGAAGGGTACCTACTTTATTTCAGAGTTTATTAGAAAAGTAAAATTAAAAAAAAAACTACATGACAAAACAGTGAACACTAAAACTGAATTTCACTTTAAGTAAATCACACATTTATTAGTCTGTTATTCAATTGTTTTTGTACACAATTAAATAGTAAAATTTCAAAATTATATATATAAAATATTGTATTAAATCTTGGAAACGCTTGGGATTTATTAATGGGCCTTGGTAACATATTTCGGCGCATAAATTGGATCATGTGGGTAGGGCCAGAATTCTGCCGTAAATCACGGCCCTTGTTGGAAAACCTATCAATTTAGAATCTCAACCGTTGATGAGATGGTCCTTCGAAGATCGTTGGTTATTAATTGATTGTGGGGCTGGGCCATGACACGTGACACTTTCGTTGGTGCACCACGCATAGCTACTTCTATTGAGATATATATGAAGTCGAAATTACCCTTGTCCTCGGGGTACAATTACATGTCCTTTTGCAATAGCTAACAAGCCCTGTTTTATGTTGATTTCAGCTTTTCGATTTTGCGGACAAGTACAGGGGCAAATATGACAATAGCATCACGATTGCGCAGAAGTACTACCGATCCGTTAGTGGATATGCAGTATGTGATTCTGCTCTTTCAGTATCTACATTTAACGTAAAAAACTCTCATTAAAAATAGTATTTTTAAATATAAAAAAAGTATTATTTGTTTTCCAAAAAAATTAATTTTACTCAATATAAATTTTATTTTATGTTTTAATATATTATGTTTGAACAATAAACATTTTTTTGTTTTATGTTCCATATGAGATCAATTGTTATATTATTACTAATTTTTCAAATTATAATGTTTCTTTTTTTTTCCTTGGTAGGATGAATTGCTGTGGGGAGCAGCATGGCTATACAAGGCAACAAACAACCCGTACTACTTGAATTACCTAGGCAACAATGGCGATTCACTTGGAGGAACTGGCTGGGCCATGACTGAATTTGGTTGGGATGTCAAGTATGCTGGAGTTCAGACCCTGGTTGCCAAGGTATAAAATCCCAAGTCAAGTAACCCTCCTTTGTAACAGTCAAAGTCACATGGATCATTTTATCATTTTTAGTTATAAAGATAGTCATATTTATTTTTTTATTTTAATATTGTCACTTTTGGCTATAAAAATGTATATCTTAAATAAAAATTATGACTATTTTTTTGACAAATATCACTTATGGCTTTAAAAATGTTAATTTGTATCTTAAATAAAAACCACCAATTTTATTTTTTTGTTGAAAATTGTTAGTCTTGGCCTGACATGTATCACATTGCAATTTGCATTTAAATTATTGTATATTGATTTAATATATATATATTATTTTACAATATAATCGGTAATAAGAAATTACAATTTAAATGGGATGGTCGTATACAAGTTTTTGTCAAACCCGAATATATTAGATATCATTGATTTATTATTAATTTTTTTTATAGGATTTACTGAAAATAAGTATACACATTTTAAAGTATGTATTTAATTTCAACCATGGTAATTAACCATGCAGGACTAGACACTCCAACTTGCCAAGAGTTGATGATAAATTTTCTTTCAATCATGCTTGAAATCAAAATTATGAGTCACTAACATTTTTTTTCTCAATTTCTTCTTGTAGTTCTTGATGGCAGGGAAAGCTGGTAAGCATACACAAGTCTTTGGGAAATACCAAGAAAAGGCCGAATTCTTCATGTGCTCGTGCCTCGGCAAGGGCAACCGCAACACGCAAAAAACACCCGGCGGCCTGATTTTCAGACAGAGATGGAACAACATGCAGTTTGTCACAAGTGCCTCATTCCTCATGACAGTCTACTCCGACTATCTAACCTCTGCCCGCAAATCCCTTCGTTGTGCACGTGGCAACGTTGTTCCAGCCGAGCTTCTCTCCTTCGCCAAATCTCAGGTACCTAATAAAGCACCCAAATTCCTATAAATTAATTTTCATTTAAAAAATAAAACTAATTTTTTATTTTCGGGAACCTTAGGTTGATTACATCCTGGGAGACAATCCACGAGCCACGAGTTACATGGTGGGATACGGTAGCAATTTCCCGAGACAAGTGCACCACAGGGCCGCTTCTATTGTGTCGTACAAGGTTGACAGTTCGTTCGTGACCTGCCGAGGCGGATATGCCACGTGGTTTAGCCGAAAGGGGAACGATCCGAATCTGCTCACTGGCGCTATCGTTGGCGGGCCCGATGCTTACGACAATTTCGCTGATCAAAGAGATAATTACGAGCAAACCGAGCCTGCTACTTATAACAATGCCCCACTTCTCGGTATATTGGCAAGGCTTCATGCTGGTCACAGCGGCTACAATCAGCTCCTACCAGGTTAGCCAAGTGCATCTTTTCTTTTTTAATTTTTTTCTGCAATCAATTTGATAAAAGATTAATTAATGCTGTGCTTTGATTTTACAGTGCAGCTACCTGCGCTTAAATCAATCGCTGCTAATCCAAAACCGGCTGCAAAGCCAGTGGGTAAACGCGTTCCAGGTACAAAAAGTTACATTAATATTTAGTCTTATTACAAAAAAAAAAACAAAAAACTCTGTTTCAGAAAAAATATAAATTTGAACCCACCCGATGATCTTGCATTGCAGCTTCGTCTACGAGCCCAATTGCTGTTACTCAGAGATTGACAAGTTCATGGGTGCAGAATGGAAAAACTTACTACAGATACTCGACAACAGTTACCAACAAGTCCTCCAAGAACTTGAAGAACTTGAAGCTTTACATATCAAACCTGTACGGTCCTCTGTGGGGCCTCACCAAGTCCGGTAACTCATACTATTTCCCGTCATGGATCAACTCTGTGGCGGCCGGGAAAAGCATCGAGTTTGTGTACATCCACACAGCTTCCCAGGCAAAGGTCTCGGTGTCGAGCTACAATCTTGTTTAGTCTCTGCAAAGAAAGCTATTCATCAGAATACAATCCACAATGTCTTGCTCTGTTCAAAGTTTTTTTTTTTTTTGATGTTTCAATTTCTGGTTGATTTGTGAGATGAGTAGGATGAAATTAGGGTAGGTAAGGTTGGAAACGGACGGAGAAAAGAGTGAAGAGACGATTTGGAAGCTTAGTGCTCATCCTCTTTCTTCTCCTCTTTGCCAGTCAAAGATAGATTTATAGAGTGAGAAAGTGCTCAAATTGAGGATGAGAAGTCAAGAAGACATCTCAACACAATTTACCTTTTTTTTTATTTGTACTTCAGAGAGAGCAGGTTTGAGTTTCTTTTGTGTTTTCGTCGAGTTTGATGTTGTAACCTTTACAACATTCCTTATTTCCTCCATGAATATAGTTTGCGCAAAGATGTTTGTATCCATAGGCCACTCCTCTGTTTTCTTGCCGGCAAATTGTTGCTTCGATTGTGTTATATTTGGTGTGCTTTATGTAGTTTTTATTCATAAGCTATACTTCAATTTTCTGGATATGAATATAATAATTACTCAGTCAAAACATGCTCATCTTTGATTTTCTTGGGAAGGGGCAAATTTGTAGCTTCCTTTTAAGATTTTCGTCTTTCTTATTTCCCATTTTCTTTTTTTTGCTTTCTTTGTGTGTGTGTTTCTGGAGTACTTTTCTATTTTCCAGGGTAAGGCGAAATATAATTATTCACCAGCTTATTTCGAACTATAATGAAGGCGAAATTTGATAGAGAACGGAATTTTCCTCTAATGGGTGTACAGAAATCATTTATTCATTAGTTTTTGGTCGCATGGGACTATCCAATAATTTGAAAAATTACTTTGAAATCTTGGGAGTAGGAACAATCTTAGATATTATTACTTTTAATTTAAGTAGAAAAGAAAAGACATTTTTTGCTTAATATTGTAGTCTAAAGAAAAATACGGGGTATCTGTCTGAATAGAGGTGTTGATTCGATTTCGGTTAAACGAAAAATTGCGGGTTTTGGTTCCGGTTAAAGTTGATTGGCAGTTAATTTCAGTTCCGAAAAATCTTAAACCGTAAACCGTCGGTTCAAAAAATCATCGATTTTTGGTTTTATTTATTTAAAAAAAAAAAGAAAAAAGAAGGGAAATCAAGAACTTTTGTTGAACTCAACTGACTCATTAGTCTGATACTTCATATTCAATAGTTTTCCATTGACATGCTTAATGCGAGTCATAACTTAATCAAAATCATCATCCTCTAGTTATTCTCCATGGACTTCATCAGATGATGCAGGAACATCAACTTTAAATGCAATATTTATACCCCTGATATTCACGATATCATATCTATTATTGATCACATACGTTCAAAGATCTCCAAGTAAATCATCAAGAACCAAAGTTTAGATCATTTGAAAACTTTTCAAAGAAGTGATCTTTTCATGAAATCTCTTATGGAGAGTTCTCATGATCTTTTGTACTTATCCAGTTTCCAAGATCTCTTCACCAAGCATGGCGTCTTGGATTCGATAAGAAGGAAATGAAGAATGCAAGACCACAGAAGCTAACATAATAAATCTCTATGTTCTAATTTTCCTTCATCCTTATCTCATCAAAGGAAGTGGTAACTTTTTGAAATTTAGAACACACAATGAAATTTGTACCTTTAAATTGTCATTCGAGAATTTTTCATTCATCTTGAGAAGTTGTGCACTTGACCACCATCTTATGACGAATCTGATCTACAACTGTCAAAATAGAACATAGAGCCAAGTAGATCGCCTTTTCAAGTGCTTTGTCCATGTGGTTCCATTGATCTCGAGGTTTTGGAACAACTTTCTTCATAGCCGCATCATTGATTTAGGGACATGACCATTCGGAACCGATGATCTCCCAAACACCATGTCCTAGAGAGTGCAAAAAGATCGTCATCAAAGATTTTGAATAGAAAGAAGTCATCCAGATTTGGAAGAAGCAAAATCTAATCATGACTTATGGTTGCCACCTCAATCCGCTCTTGTAGATCTTTATCTTGAAATAGAACAAGAAAAACCTTCACCGATATCAAATTAAATGATGTAGTTGTTAGGAATAGAAGTAATATGATGAAAAAGAGAAGCAATAAAAACGACACGAGAAATTGTTTACCCAATTCATTAGAGAGAGATTCTGACTACGTCTGAAGCGCTGTCAAGTCAGGAGTTTGTACTATAATAATTTTGAGATAGGGTTACAATTACACAAGCAAACTATTTATAACAAGAAAACCTAGTTATAAAATTACGCAAACTCCCTAAAATACCCCCAAAAGTAGTTGCATAAAACAATAGTTAGATCGCCGTGAACGCGGGATTGGATGTACAGTACTTCAGGCTCCACAATCCAACAGTAGTTACATAAAACAAAGCGGAAGAAATAAATAATAAAATGTATTTTTCATGAACAAGCGTCGCACTTCTTGTCAGAACTCTTTTATTAAAAAAGTTGATGCCTCTCCCAAGCACAACTTAGAATTACACGAATAAGACACCTCCTAAATGAACCAACACTATACCAACTATTCTAACTAATATTTTGGAAAACACGTGGATTTCTGCAACACTCTATGGACTTCCCCTAGAATGAAAAGATGTTCATCTCAAGCACCGAATTTATAATGAAATCTTGGGTTTCAATATTCCAGCAATATAGAAACATAGACTGGAGTTTTGAATCTAAATAAAAAATAAAATAGAAAATAAGCTTTCGAGTTTTCTATGATATGCTCTGTACATATGTATAAAACTCGTGTTATATACAATAAGACCTCAATACATACATATATATATATATATATATATATATATATATATATATATATATATATATATATATATAATTTTAAACACTATAATTATATGGTATATAATATAATTTTTTTAAGTATAAATTACAATATGATTTCAACTCTTTCACTACCATTAACTTCACATTGTCGATTTCAATCAATTATTTAGCAAAATCAAAATTCTATACCATTAAATTTCACTATATACTTTAGAAAAATGCATAGACAGGACAAAACAAATTACTTCGAGAAATAATAATATAAAAAAAACACCTTGCATCAATAAAAAATTATATCAAGAGATATATTAAGCATATTTTGAGTTCCAAGTTCCTAATAAACTAAAGTTCATCCAACATATGCATATTTAGTTGTGTTGTGTCTGTCCAAAATTAACTGAATATCCAAATTTAAAATCATTATGGAGAATTTATCATTGGAACAAAATTGACTTAATATCCGAAATTAAAACTTGTGAAAAATAAAAAATATATTATTACGTAGAATGATATTTATTAAGGATGAACATTTTATTATATTAAACTTTTATCAATTATTTACCTTATTTATCGGGAGTGTTTTATTCAAACAGGTTTTTAGATACGAGAAAAAATATTATTTATTTTATTATTCAATTAGTTTATATGTGTTAATTTGTTTTTATGTTGGTGCTTTATTCAAATAAATCTTCTATATATACGTTGTTAACTTTGTTTTTATGTTGGAAATAAGAGAGAGGTTGAAAAATTACAGGTTCATTTATTATTTATTTTCAATAGATGTGATGTTATTTATTTAAAATTAACATGTTTTTCTATTAATGAAAAGTTAAAAATGGGATGATAGTTGTTTAGGATGAACATTTTTATTCTATTACGGGTTAAAAATAATTTTGGTCTTAATATATTCATTAAATAATTTTCTCTAGAATTCTCATTGAAATATAAACATTAAATAATTTTTTCTAAAATCTTCACTAATTGTTTAGTACCTCAAAATAATAGCTAACTGAATGACCTCAGATTCCAGAAAAACAAGGCCCGATCCGTGCAATTAAGAAAATCTGCGTCCAAAAGAAAATGTTAGACGAGGACCGGAAGGATTTTCCGATGAACCCCCTCCGATGCTTAAGTTAGCGTCTTGAGAAAATTGGATAGAGTAGGGCTTGATTAGAGAATCAATTATATTTATTTTTTCAGGGTTTCCCACATCATCCTTCAGAGCCCCTCTCTCGGTTATTCTGCCCTTAACTGGAGCCCCAAGCTCTTTTGAATAATTGACCTGAGCTAGAGCGCCGAGCTATTTTGGATAACAGACCAGGACTAAAGCCCCGGGTTGAATAAACAATCCCAAGCTAATAATAGTGCCCCGATCTGATATGGTCATTTCATCTTTTTATCTCGAAACACTAATGTCCATCTAATATTTGGAAAAAAATTGTAAAAATCTCTAATCAACATTTTATAAAATTCCCCATGTGGATTTAAATTATTAATTTTATCCAATATCTTGCAATTATTTTTTCTTCAAAACTAAATATAAATAAAAGAAAAATAGGACAAAGACAAAGAAAACACACACGTTAAAATTGTTATACTTTTGTTCGTGAGGAATATGAAAGATAAAGAAAAAAATTGCAAAAACTAAATATAAATAAAAGTAAAATAGCAGAGAGAAAACGAAGAAAATCGTAGCAAGAAGCAGGAGATTTATGCAAATAAAACGTAATATTTTATTACAATTTTGTCATTTCCACAATTTAATTAAACAAATGTTTTGTCTTATTATTGTTGAACTTAAATAACTCCTACTTTCATGTGTGTAGCATTTCAATTGGATGGTACCATTATCAAATCCTCTTTGTATTATTCCCAAGTATCTGAAGTTATGTTTATATTTTACATAACAGAGAAAAAGAAACGATAGATAGCGCATAGAAACAAAACAAAAGGCGGGACAAACTTGTGGGGGGCGTGGCCTGCTCCGTTTTGACTGGATGTAAAACGGTGAAAAAGGAAAAAGATTTAACAGAATCCTGTCGGTGGTGATTTTATAATGTGAATGCCAGGTAGAAAATTAAATGGCTGCGAGTGTTATTTGTCGGGTTGTCGGGTTCTCGAATCATATCATAATTTACAGGTCGAATAACTTGGGTGGCACGTGTGACGCCTAATTAGATAGTGATTTACACTTATATCCTCGTGCTAATCATGCCTGCATAAAAGAAATACTAGTATCTCCGTAGTATTATATTTAACGCAATAGATATTTTACGGAGAATGAAGAATATAATTAGTGTTATATATATAGGTATTAAATTATTATAATATTATTTTATTTAATATAATTAGAAATGTAAATTAATAAAAATAGGGGTAAAAATAGTAAATTAGTCTTTAATTCTTATTGAAAAGTAAAAATAACAATGATTATCTCTTAAAAATATAAATGCGACGGATAGAATGAGACAAAAAAATTTCAAATTGCTACGGGTAGAACGGGACGAATAGAGTAAGCATTAATGCTTTTTTGTAATTATAATTTCCCTCTCTGTTTCATTTTTTCCCTAATTAAACAATGCCTCTTTACCCGTTTTCACTGACCCTACCTTTAAAGCTTCAGTTGAGGTCATTTCATGAAAATTAAGTAAGACGAAAATCAAGTAAAATAATTGGTGTTATAATTATAAACATCAACTTAGTATAATATCATTTTATTTAGAATAACCAAAAGTGTAAAATAATAAACGTATGGGTGAAATTAATAAACTAATATTTAATTTTTATTAGGAAAGTAAAAGGTGACATTAATTATATATTGAAAATGTAATGTGCAAATAGAATGAAACAAGATTTTTTTTTTCTAAAATGCGACATTAATTTATTCATGTAGATATATAATATGTTTATAAATGCACTATATTGGGATTAAATAAGAAAATTTATAATATATTTAATATTTATTTTTCTAAGTGTAACAATTTATTATTATTATTATATTTTTTGTTGTTGTTTCTCTTTTTTTTTTAACTTTTTTTTTGAGCGTAACGGTAGTATTTCATATACATCTTTAATGTTATTCTCAATACATTATATTAGGATTAGATATCCAAATTTAAGTTTATATTTATTATATTTATTTCACTTTTGTAATAATTTTATATAATTCGTATTTTTCTTAATAAAATATTTAAAATTCTAAAAATAAAATTATTTCAACTTTTATTATAAATAAAAATTAATAGTAAGATACTGAATTCAGAAAATGTTGAATTAGGTAATATATAATAAAAATAATATTAAATTAGAAAAAATATAATAATATGAAAATATTAAATTAGGTAAAATATATAAAAGAAAAATGCAAAATTATATAGATATTAGGTTCGGTGTCACCGAAGCACCATAATTTTTTACGAAGCTAACTGTGAAAAATCAATAAAACTGCATAAAGGTAAGAACAGTTTTTATCCATTAAAGCTGCATTTCATTCAGGTTGCTATTTACAGAAACTACAACATATATATAGGGCTGCTGAACCAACTCTTGATCCCTTTACCTAGTACACGTGTAGCTAACCTAAGGATCACCAAAACCTAGCTAACGGTGGAGTTAACCCTAACAGAATATGCTCAGCATATGTCATCCTGTGACAGCTCACTCTAGTTACAAGACAAGGATACTTTTGGCTTATTGATCACGTATGCATGAAGCTGTTATGAGGTAATCATGATGTGCATAACATGTATTTCAACAGCCTCCCTCAATCTGAGCCAGGAGAAGGGACAACATTCAACTTGGACCTGAACCAGGTGAAAGATTGATCTGCAAGTGGTTTGGTGAGAATGTCTGCATTCTGATCCACATAAGGTACATGTTGGGCTCTCAATAACCCCTGACTAACTTTGTCTCGAATAAAATAAAGGTCTAACTCTATATGATTGGCTTTGGAATGGAGAACTGGATTTGCAGCAAGGGCCTCTGCACCAATATTATCAATCCAAATGACTGGAGCCGATTTCAAGTGAAACTGCAACTCTTTGAGCAAATAGGTGAGCCATATTATATCATTGGAGCAATGAGATAAACTTCTAGATTCAACTTCAGTACTTGACCTGGAGATAGTTTGTTGTTTCTTAGAGCACCAAGTAACAAGGTTTTGTCCTAAATAAACACAGAAGCTAGAAACTGACTTTCTATCATCTATATCACTGGCCCAATCTGAATCTGAGTATCCAATGATGTCAAGATAAGGTGACTTAGTGAATTTCAGTCCAAAGGTGAGAGTTCCAACTAGATATCTCATTACTCTCTTCAAAGCCTTCCAGTGAGGTTCAAGAGGTCTCTGCATGAATTGACTTGGTTTATTTACACTAAAAGTGATCTCATGCCTTGTAATTGTAATGTACTGTAAGGCTCCTATTATACTTCTGTAGGTGGTGGCATTCACATTGTTCTTACCAATATATTTAGACAGCCGAACCTTGGATCCCATAGGTGTGTCAATTCCTTTAGTATTAAACATCCCAAACTTTTTCAGCACACTTTTAACTAACTGACTCTGATAAAGATGCAACTCACCTTGACTGCTGTGTTTGACTTCAATGCCTAGGAAATGATGCAGAATTCCCATATCATTTAGAGAAAATTTCTGATTCAACCTTTGGATGAGAGTTTATTTCTGCAGAAACATTTTCAGTAATTATGATGTCATCTACATAGACTAGAATGAGGATGTACTTATGCTCTTTGATTCCAAAAAAAAAGCACACAGGTGCGTAGCTAGGGGTTGCCCCCTGGTCCAGGGCATAGCCCGAATTTTTTGGCAGTACTATTTTTTAAAGGATAAATAAATTTAAAATAAAAATTATATTATTTTAGTAAGAAAAAATAAAATTGGATTAGGGAAAAATATAACTTTCAATCCAGGCTAGGGGTATTCGGCCGAGCTGGCTACGCCCCTACACACACACAAGTATGTCAATCTAAATAAAGAAGCACACCCAAGAAGGTAATGGCCTTTTTGTATTCCAAGTCTTACTTGATGTAGAATCCTTCTAGGATTCAGTCCATCGATTTCAACTCAATCTAATATGAGATTTTTTATAGGTTGGCTTCTAGAGACTTCATGTAGGAATACAAAACTTTCTATATTTGAGTTTTTATTTTCCTGTTGAACTTTGCCTTGTAGTTCAGCTACAATCCTAATAAATAGGATTTTATTTCCTTCTTCTCTTCTTCCTTTTTTGTAGATTTTGAATATACAAGTCTTTGATTTGTGTGCAGCAATTTAAACTTTTCATATTTGAAATTTTGCGAATCCAAATGTGATTCTTGCATATCTTTCAAATTTTACACAGTGAAATCTTGACTTCCATATCTATTGATTTTCTTTCTCTTTTATGGGCGTATAACTTCACTTGCAAGTAAGAGAGATAAAGATATATTTATTCCCTAATTAATATTTAAGATATAAGAAAATTGCATGGAGATAGAATATTACCTTATATACTTGACATCTAAATATTAAATTACTTAATTTTCATAAAATTTCTAATTAATTTGATTAAACAATTAAATATATTTATGTCAATTTTCATTTTCTTACAAACAGAAATTGGTATAATTTCTAAATGGCTTGAGGATAGAAAAACAAGATCATGGAAAATGGAAGAAACGCATGCATGCAAGAGCAATTGATGATAGGATATATAAGTCATAAGAGTTTCAATAAGGAAATACAACTTATTAGATCATGCAAGTATAATTAAGAAAATGTTGATGTAATAAGAATTTACCTAAGGACCTTGAGCTGGCAAGGTCAGCAAGGACTCCTTGGACCCGCCAACCATTCCAACATACGATGTTTCCGCCGGTTGTCTCAATTCACTCTTTTCTTTGAGGCATATAATCAAGGATTTTTAAACACCACTTTCTTATTGTTAGTATTTTGGTCCAAATGAAATAATTAATAATGGGCCTAAATGTTACACTCTCAGGCCCCAAATCATTAGCAGGCCACATCCTTGCAGCACTTATACATTTAGGGTTTTATCTCTCTCTCTAAATTGAACTCCATTAGAGCATTCTTTTGAGAGAAAATGCCGTTATCTACTTTTTTTTTTTTTTAAATGAAAAAAAGTTCAGTTTTACATTTTTAATTTGGCAGATTTAAATTTGATTATATGAGGCTAAGATTATGAGATGATATACGGTGCAACCAATTTTTTGTGTTGTTGAATTAGAAGGTCTTATGGTTTTAAAAATAATTCTCAAATTCACGATATTGTTAGTTCAATGTTTAACAATATTGGTTAGCAACATCGACCAGAGTAAAATATAAAATATGCAGCGAAATAAATCGAAAAGAACACGAGATAACAAATTCAGTTCACAAGTAAATACTTGTAAACTTGGGTGTACAAAACCCGTAAACTATATTACTTCCTTGTTCACGTTCAATACAAAAATATAAAGTAATATATGAAAACTAAATATCAATAAACTTGATACTAAATACTTGTTGCCGGAATGACAAGATCTTCTCCGTTGGTCACGCAACTTCGGAAGAGCTTGTTAATCACGATCAATGGCTCCAAGTAGTTCTTCGTGTTCTTTCTTTCTTGCTCGTCGTCTTGCGTTCTTGTCTCGTGCGTCCTTCTCACAAGAAATCCGTGCGTGAAATCAATGTCTCCAAGCTTTAGGAACCCTTGTCTTAAATAGACAAACATAAATTCCTAAACTTGGTAAATACCTAAAACACATCCTAAACACAATTTAGGAAACAAATAAAGTCTTAAACATAAACTAGGAAACACAATATATTCCTAAATCTAGTTTCCTAACTTATTTTGTGCCCAAGAAAGGCAAATAACAAAATAGGAATTATTGCCAAGAATTAATTTCCTCAACATGTGTCATGATGATAAGTTCAAAAGGTTGGGCTATCAAATATATGGGGTAATTAATCTCCAAAATTAGAGATCAGCGACCTGAAACTACTTTCAAACACGTCACAACGCACGCGACCTACCAAGCCCTCCACGAATCTCCTGGCGACCTCGCTGGTCCCTGCAAAATAGCGTCTCAGACGGGCCGGATTTCGAACCTGTTGAGGCCCTTCGACGCTTAAGTTAATAAGCGAAAACCAAACACTCAACACTTCTCTTCTAATAAAAACAGTAATGCGATATTGACTTAGAAAATAATGAGAGGTATGCACCTCCTTTTATAGAGATAAGAGAAGTCCTCCTCAAGCCAAGGTTACCTTCTCCTACCATAATTCCATAAATACCACAACTGACTTAGAATTAGGATTCTTCCCATATGCTAAGTTCCCATAAATAATAAATCTCTCATTAAATTAATAGAATAGGCTTGGGCCCATTATTCTTTTCAATACAGTCCACCGAAACCTCAGAAACCACCCACACACACTAAGCCCGTAAGCTTAATATTCACAAAAGCCCATAACCGAACTCAAGTACACAGCTCAAACCATAAGAGGTCACGATCCTATATGAGAACTCATCCTCATACTACAGGTCGCTACTCTACAGAACCAGCTCGCTCAATTCTCAAAAAAAACCATCCAGCTCGCTCACCTCCCAGAGGAATCCAGGAAATGAGACCGCATTTCACAAATACTTACATATATCCAATAATATTACGTATGGAAATTTTTGGTCCGCATCAGCTAGATCCCTCCATGTTCTAGCTGATTGAGGTACGAAATCAGGTAGGACATGTAAAATAGAACGTTAAAAGAGCAATCATCAACAAATAGAGCACACAACACACACAAATCATCTCGCCACTTTACCAAGCCATACTTTAGAATAACTTAGCTCGGCATACCGAGCTATAACATCAATCATCCCATAAGATTTTACCACATAATATCGCGACCTCAAAAAGATCAGCCCGCTGAGCTCACTCATCCTTCAAGAAGACATACCTGCGAGTCCCCAGACTCCGTACTTGACGACCTAAAACAATAAAGCATTCCCTCCACGACCTCAGGTTATAACCTAATAATATAAGAAAATACAGTCATATGCTTTTAAAAAGTCAAAACACCATAAGCCATTCACTCGACATAAAACAGGTCGATCAAAAAATCATTCCATACCACAAACCACAATCATTACTTAAAATCACCTTATAAACATAATAATTTCGTTAGCTCGCCAAGACCCCATACCATAATCCACAATAGTCCATCAAGGCCAAGATTGCGTTAACCATAAATGCACAAAAACCCATAAACACGTAAAGATACCATCGACCTAAAATAGGTCGTCCACTAAACCATTGCAC
>BMAC01000130.1:1410221-1444782 GCA_014905375.1 Phtheirospermum japonicum
TTGCTACGGTAGAACGGGACGAATAGAGTAAGCATTAATGCTTTTTTGTAATTATAATTTCCCTCTCTGTTTCATTTTTTCCCTAATTAAACAATGCCTCTTTACCCGTTTTCACTGACCCTACCTTTAAAGCTTCAGTTGAGGTCATTTCATGAAAATTAAGTAAGACGAAAATCAAGTAAAATAATTGGTGTTATAATTATAAAACATCAACTTAGTATAATATCATTTTATTTAGAATAACCAAAAGTGTAAAATAATAAACGTATGGGTGAAATTAATAAACTAATATTTTAATTTTTATTAGGAAAGTAAAAGGTGACATTAATTATATATTGAAAATGTAATGTGCAAATAGAATGAAACAAGATTTTTTTTTTCTAAAATGCGACATTAATTTATTCATGTAGATATATAATATGTTTATAAATGCACTATATTGGGATTAAATAAGAAAATTTATAATATATTTAATATTTATTTTTCTAAGTGTAACAATTTATTATTATTATTATATTTTTTGTTGTTGTTTCTCTTTTTTTTTAACTTTTTTTTTGAGCGTAACGGTAGTATTTCATATACATCTTTAATGTTATTCTCAATACATTATATTAGGATTAGATATCCAAATTTAAGTTTATATTTATTATATTTATTTCACTTTTGTAATAATTTTATATAATTCGTATTTTTCTTAATAAAATATTTAAAATTCTAAAATAAAATTATTTCAACTTTTATTATAAATAAAAATTAATAGTAAGATACTGAATTCAGAAAATGTTGAATTAGGTAATATATAATAAAAATAATATTAAATTAGAAAAAATATAATAATATGAAAATATTAAATTAGGTAAAATATATAAAAGAAAAATGCAAAATTATATAGATATTAGGTTCGGTGTCACCGAAGCACCATAATTTTTTACGAAGCTAACTGTGAAAAATCAATAAAACTGCATAAAGGTAAGAACAGTTTTTATCCATTAAAGCTGCATTTCATTCAGGTTGCTATTTACAGAAACTACAACATATATATAGGGCTGCTGAACCAACTCTTGATCCCTTTACCTAGTACACGTGTAGCTAACCTAAGGATCACCAAAACCTAGCTAACGGTGGAGTTAACCCTAACAGAATATGCTCAGCATATGTCATCCTGTGACAGCTCACTCTAGTTACAAGACAAGGATACTTTTGGCTTATTGATCACGTATGCATGAAGCTGTTATGAGGTAATCATGATGTGCATAACATGTATTTCAACAGCCTCCCTCAATCTGAGCCAGGAGAAGGGACAACATTCAACTTGGACCCTGAACCAGGTGAAAGATTGATCTGCAAGTGGTTTGGTGAGAATGTCTGCATTCTGATCCACATAAGGTACATGTTGGGCTCTCAATAACCCCTGACTAACTTTGTCTCGAATAAAATAAAGGTCTAACTCTATATGATTGGCTTTGGAATGGAGAACTGGATTTGCAGCAAGGGCCTCTGCACCAATATTATCAATCCAAATGACTGGAGCCGATTTCAAGTGAAACTGCAACTCTTTGAGCAAATAGGTGAGCCATATTATATCATTGGAGCAATGAGATAAACTTCTAGATTCAACTTCAGTACTTGACCTGGAGATAGTTTGTTGTTTCTTAGAGCACCAAGTAACAAGGTTTTGTCCTAAATAAACACAGAAGCTAGAAACTGACTTTCTATCATCTATATCAGTGGCCAATCTGAATCTGAGTATCCAATGATGTCAAGATAGAGGTGACTTAGTGAATTTCAGTCCAAAGGTGAGAGTTCCAGCTAGATATCTCATTACTCTCTTCAAAGCCTTCCAGTGAGGTTCAAGAGGTCTCTGCATGAATTGACTTAGTTTGTTTACACTAAAAGTGATCTCAGTGCCTTGTAATTGTAATGTACTGTAAGGCTCCTATTATACTTTTGTAGGTGGTGGCATTCACATTGTTCTTACCAATGTATTTAGACAGCTGAACCTTGGATCCCATAGGTGTGTCAATCCCTTTAGCATTTAGACATCCCAAACTTTTTCAGCACACTTTTAACTAACTGACTCTGAGAAAGATGCAAATCACCTTGACTGCTGTGTTTGACTTCAATGCCTAAAAAATGATGCAGAATTCCCATATCTTTTAGAGCAAATTTCTGATTCAACCTTTGGATGAGAGAGTTTATTTCTGCAGAAACATTTCCAGTAATTATGATGTCATCTACATAGACTAGAATGAGGATGTACTTTCTGCTCTTTGATTTGGAAAAAAAAAGAGATGGATCAGCCTTTGAAACTTGAAACTGTAGACTTAGAAGTTCTTGCTTGAGCTTGCAATACCATGCTCTTGGAGCTTGTTTCAGGCCATAAATAGCTTTCTGAAGTTTGCAAACAAGATTGGAGTCATCTGAGTTTTCAAAACCTGGAGGTTGCTGCATGTAGATGTCTTGCTCCAGGTTTCCATTGAGAAAAGCATTGTTCACATCTAGCTGCCTTATTGTCCAACCTAGAGTGACTGCAATTGCTAACACAACTCTAATGGTGATAGGTTTAACTACAGGACTAAAGGTTTCTTGGTAATCAATTCAAGGGTTCTGAGTGTAGCCTTTAGCTACTAGTCCTGGCCTTGTGCCTGGCAAGGGTACCATCTGAGTTCCTTTTGATTTTATAAATCCATTTACAACCTACAATAGGTTTGTTTGGAGGAGTAGGCACTAAGATCCATGTCTTGTTCTTCCATCAAGGAAGAGTATTCTGCCTTCATTGCCTCCCTCCAGTTCTCCAATTGAAAAGCCTCTTGCTCAGAAGATGGTTCTACTTCATTTGTGACAGAAGCTGTAAGGACTTTTGGTTTTGAAAACTCCTGCTCTTGATCTTGTTATCATGTGATTGTTTAGGTTTAGGAGAAGGGGTAGAAGATTGTCTGTTGTTGTTAATTTGAAGGTCAACCACAAGTGGAATAGTGCTAGCACTTGACTGTGAAGAATAATTTGGAGAAGTGTGATCATTGGATGTGGAGATAGAATATTACCTTATATACTTGACATCTAAATATTAAATTACTTAATTTTCATAAAATTTCTAATTAATTTGATTAAACAATTAAATATATTTATGTCAATTTTCATTTTCTTACAAACAGAAATTGGTATAATTTCTAAATGGCTTGAGGATAGAAAAACAAGATCATGGAAAATGGAAGAAACGCATGCATGCAAGAGCAATTGATGATAGGATATATAAGTCATAAGAGTTTCAATAAGGAAATACAACTTATTAGATCATGCAAGTATAATTAAGAAAATGTTGATGTAATAAGAATTTACCTAAGGACCTTGAGCTGGCAAGGTCAGCAAGGACTCCTTGGACCCGCCAACCATTCCAACATACGATGTTTCCGCCGGTTGTCTCAATTCACTCTTTTCTTTGAGGCATATAATCAAGGATTTTTAAACACCACTTTCTTATTGTTAGTATTTTGGTCCAAATGAAATAATTAATAATGGGCCTAAATGTTACACTCTCAGGCCCCAAATCATTAGCAGGCCACATCCTTGCAGCACTTATACATTTAGGTTTTATCTCTCTCTCTAAATTGAACTCCATTAGAGCATTCTTTTGAGAGAAAATGCCGTTATCTACTTTTTTTTTTTTTTTAAATGAAAAAAAGTTCAGTTTTACATTTTTAATTTGGCAGATTTAAATTTGATTATATGAGGCTAAGATTATGAGATGATATACGGTGCAACCAATTTTTTGTGTTGTTGAATTAGAAGGTCTTATGGTTTAAAAATAATTCTCAAATTCACGATATTGTTAGTTCAATGTTTAACAATATTGGTTAGCAACATCGACCAGAGTAAAATATAAAATATGCAGCGAAATAAATCGAAAAGAACACGAGATAACAAATTCAGTTCACAAGTAAATACTTGTAAACTTGGGTGTACAAAACCCGTAAACTATATTACTTCCTTGTTCACGTTCAATACAAAAATATAAAGTAATATATGAAAACTAAATATCAATAAACTTGATACTAAATACTTGTTGCCGGAATGACAAGATCTTCTCCGTTGGTCACGCAACTTCGGAAGAGCTTGTTAATCACGATCAATGGCTCCAAGTAGTTCTTCGTGTTCTTTCTTTCTTGCTCGTCGTCTTGCGTTCTTGTCTCGTGCGTCCTTCTCACAAGAAATCCGTGCGTGAAATCAATGTCTCCAAGCTTTAGGAACCCTTGTCTTAAATAGACAAACATAAATTTCTAAACTTGGTAAATACCTAAAACACATCCTAAACACAATTTAGGAAACAAATAAAGTCTTAAACATAAACTAGGAAACACAATATATTCATAAATCTAGTTTCCTAACTTATTTTGTGCCCAAGAAAGGCAAATAACAAAATAGGAATTATTGCCAAGAATTAATTTCTCAACATGTGTCATGATGATAAGTTCAAAAGGTTGGGCTATCAAATATATGGGGTATTAATCTCAAAATAGAGATCAGCGACCTGAAACTACTTTCAAACACGTCACAGCGACCTACCAAGCCCTCCACGAATCTCCTGGCGACCTCGCTGGTCCTGCAAAATAGCGTCTCAGACGGGCCGGATTTCGAACCTGTTGAGGCCCTTCGACGCTTAAGTTAATAAGCGAAAACCAAACACTCAACACTTCTCTTCTAATAAAAACAGTAATGCGATATTGACTTAGAAAATAATGAGAGGTATGCACCTCCTTTTATAGAGATAAGAGAAGTCCTCCTCAAGCCAAGGTTACCTTCTCCTACCATAATTCCATAAATACCACAACTGACTTAGAATTAGGATTCTTCCCATATGCTAAGTTCCCATAAATAATAAATCTCTCATTAAATTAATAGAATAGGCTTGGGCCCATTATTCTTTTCATACAGTCCACCGAAACCTCAGAAACCACCCACACACACTAAGCCCGTAAGCTTAATATTCACAAAAGCCCATAACCGAACTCAAGTACACAGCTCAAACCATAAGAGGTCACGATCCTATATGAGAACTCATCCTCATACTACAGGTCGCTACTCTACAGAACCAGCTCGCTCAATTCTCAAAAAAACCATCCAGCTCGCTCACCTCCCAGAGGAATCCAGGAAATGAGACCGCATTTCACAAATACTTACATATATCCAATAATATTACGTATGGAAATTTTGGTTCGCATCAGCTAGTCCCTCATGTTCTAGCTGATTGAGGTACGAAATCAGGTAGGACATGTAAAATAGAACGTTAAAAGAGCAATCATCAACAAATAGAGCACACAACACACACAAATCATCTCGCCACTTTACCAAGCCATACTTTAGAATAACTTAGCTCGGCATACCGAGCTATAACATCAATCATCCCATAAGATTTTACCACATAATATCGCGACCTCAAAAAGATCAGCCCGCTGAGCTCACTCATCCTTCAAGAAGACATACCTGCGAGTCCCCAGACTCCGTACTTGACGACCTAAAACCATAAAGCATTCCCTCCACGACCTCAGGTTATAACCTAATAATATAAGAAAATACAATCATATGCTTTTAAAAAGTCAAAACACCATAAGCCATTCACTCGACATAAAACAGGTCGATCAAAAAATCATTCCATACCACAAACCACAATCATTACTTAAAAATCACCTTATAAACATAATAATTTCGTTAGCTCGCCAAGACCCCATACCATAATCCACAATAGTCCATCAAGGCCCAAGATTGCGTTAACCATAAATGCACAAAAACCCATAAAACCGTAAAGATACCATCGACCTAAAATAGGTCGGCCACTAAACCATTGCACCCACAAATCATCACTAATATAAATAAGAGTATCAGCCCATTCCATATAAACCATCATCAACCTAACATAAGTGTTAGCCCATAACACACCCATAAAATATATGTCGAATCAAGCAAAAACCACATCAAATCACACATGACCCAGAAAAACCATTCAGTTCCCCGAGTTCGAATAAAACAGTTAGACTGCACACAATCCACTTGTGACCATATAACAATAACATGGGACTGAAAACTACTCAGTCCCCCATGTTTAATTAATGCAAGCAAAACAAAACAATCAAGCCACATCAACTCAATAAATCTCGCCTATGTAGTCCCCCAAGTTAATGCAACCAAGTATTTCAAACATGTTAAATTGAATGCCAAATAAACCTGACTCGCACATAGGTCGCACGAACTCGTAACCAATCATAATCATATTTCCTATCCTCATAAGACCATGAGATTCAAAATAATCACACCACGAATCACAAATAATCCGATGGAACTAAAATCAGCTCGAATATAAAACATATTAGCTCGCACAGACATAACCATCCATAATACCAGAACACGATATCTTGAAAAAGATAAGTAGGTCAAACATACCTCTTCCAAACACATAATAACACAACCACAACTTCTAACCATATGAAAATCATGAAAATAACTCGCCAAGTGTTATTTGAAAAAAGTCATCCGCCCCAAAGGGTATACCGCACACATCCCGCCCCAAAGGGTAACAAAATAACCGCCCCGCAGAGTAAAAAAACACAATCCGCCCCAAAGAGTAAAACACACAATCCGCCTCGAAGGGTAAAAATGCACACAGCTCGCCCCAAAGGGTAATGAAACCACAAACCATGTACGAAATAAAACCCATAACCTACTATAGGTCGCATCAACCAATCACACTTCGTCTTAGAAATCGCGGCATCCTAAAACAATCAACCATGACTTATTAACAATCCCATCAAACAACGTACATTAGCTCGCATAAGAACAGCCATCTACTAAATAACAAAAGAGCATGAGAAAAACACGTAAGTCAAGCATATCACTTCTAACCACAAGTAAAACATCACAAGCACTTAATCACAGAGAATCAAAATAGCTCGCGCAACTTCATTTATTATATATATCAGGAAAATGTCTCAACTTTCAAAACACAAATTCTATGCGGGAGAAGTGCCCTCCGATCCAGAGTTACCTTCTCCCGCCAGACAAAAACACAACTTCACACTTTCATATCACAACGAGCTCTTGTGCGGGAGAAGTGCCCTCCGGTCCAGAGTTACCTTCTCCCGCCACAAAAACATCACTTTCCACAACACAAACTTTCTACGGGAGAAGTGTCATCCGGTCCAGAGTTACCTTCTCACGCCACAAGAACCACAACTTTCGAACCACAAACTCTATCACCGACCTAATAGAAGTGTCAGCCCATAACCATAAAAACCATTACCGACCTAATGAGAGTGTCAGGATTTTAATCATCATCGACCTAATGAGAGCGTCGAGTCTTACCAATCACCATAAAATCTCCAGCCGACCTAATAAAAGCGTCGGGTTTTACCAATTACCATAAAATCTCCAGCCGACCTAATAAAAACGTCGGGTTTTACCAATTACCATAAAATCTCCAGCCGACATAATAAAAGCGTCGGATTTTAACCATATTTATAAAATCCCTAGCCGTTGAGGGCTAAACATTTTCATAACCATAAAGCCATACATTGTTCTGCATAATGAGGTCACATGAGACCGTAAGGAGGTCGCGGAGACCGTAACATGTTAATTATACGTATTCTCCGTAACTCAGATCATAAAACCATTTTAATCGTATAAATCAATTATTACCCCCATGCTCAACCACATAAAAATAAACAGAGCATAAATTTAGAAACTGTCCCTTTCATGAGATTTCAAAAGGCATACCCAATACGTATTCATATTGGTGCTATAGAAAAATTCACCTCTCCTCGAATATCCAATTACGCGACCTTTTTGTTTTTAGGTAGCATAATTCCCCGATCTCCTTTTTGTCAATGTTTGGACGTGCGACCTGGTACATGGCCTTAAATATTGGCGACCTCTTCGCATTGAGTTATCCATCTCCGAATACATGTCGGGCTACCCACAAATTAACCCTAAGTTAATACGACCTAAACAGGCCCTGCATCTAAATCTGTTAGCATAATCATAGAAAATATCATCCGAATATCGCAACCTTACTCGCGCCAATAACATGTTCATCAAGCATTTTGAAAATCAAATACTTCCCTTTCCCACAACCACAAACATCATATCACCATCAAGCCATATAGGATCAAACAAAATTGACACAAGAGTTTTCAGCACATATTTACCATCTTTGAAGATTAAACTGCTTTAATCAGTAATAAATTGAAAATCAAACCACATACCACCGGAAAGCCCTATAAGTCTAGTTTCCAATTCAAAAATCGGATCTCAAAACGAATAATCCAACAGTGAGTTATGACCGTTTTACTGAAATGTGGCAGTGCAGTATTTTCATACGGGAATGTGCAAGAAAAAGTAATTTTTAGTGTGTTTTCATAGTCCTACTCATCCAAGTACCTTAGGAGTTAATAAACACTTAATATTTAGTCAAAACTCATCTTGCTTATCTCTAAAAACATAAGCATATCCTTATAACCATATAAAAATCAAATAAGTACTCCTCAAGTGTTAAACCACATGAATCCATCTTCCGCTCTCAACAAAAACATTAGTAGCACATTAATCCAAATATATCGAAGCACTCAAATCCCATTAAAAGCCCAAGCATAATTATTCTACTAATTATAAATTTTAATTCTTATCCAAACTCATAATTAATTGCGTGATACCAAAAGAACCTGAATGTCACACGCATACGATCGGACCCATACAATCGAGCAAACATGCTAACATATGCAAAAGATACATCCACCAAGCCAAATAATAGAAAAATTATCTTTTCCTTTGAGTGCCTCCAGGCCCATTCACCTCATTAACCGACTCACGTTAATATTTAGGAGAGACTTTGACTTAGCTCCTCAAATCGACCTGGAGGTCTACCAATTATATTCCGCAGCTATAAGCCGTGTACCTAGCAAAAGATCACCACACTAGATAAATAATATCCTTATCAATAACACCGTAGAAATAATAGACCATTAAAATTTTAGAATCAACATCCTTGTTCGGGGAAAAAACTGGACAACGGTCTTGTTCCCTTGATATTTGATGATTTTGTTGCGTTTGATTCATACGCGACCTCCTCGCCTCAGATTTCGGGGCGCAAAATAAATCAACACTCGAAACCAACATTAATACAAAACTCCATACAATAACAATAATCCATATAAACAAAATAAACCATCTAAATCACCTGATATTAGACCAAACAATTATAGAAGAATTAGAGCCCCATCCTTATCTCTAATCTGCCGACCTATTTACCCCATATCAAGATCAATTAATGGCTTTTCACCTTTTCATCTCGCATGACTTGCTGTGTACATATGCAAGGCTAGATTTGATAAATTCTTTAAAGCTCCAGCTATAAGCATCAATTTATAACCATTAACAACATGCGAAAGCACTAATAATAAATATAAATATACCCATTAACCTTATCCTGCAAATAATGCCACAATCTATCAAATCCCAAAACAATCAGCCTGCAGTCTCCTTCTAAAATATACTATTATGATAAGCACACCAATTTACCCACTTTCCTGGTAAATAATGAGAATCATTAAACTCATACCAAGTCAACCCATCAGAATAAATCAATCAAGAGGTTCTATGAATCACATATATAAACACTATCACCAAATCTCATGCGAAAATAAATTTCGGGATCAATACATCAAACATCTACTATCAATAAAAATACACCAAGTTTATATATATTAAACCCCAAATAATAGTAACATCCAAAATGTAACTCCCTCAATAAATAGCATAATACCAAATAATCAATATCACATATCAAATAGTCCATATCACACGTTTCTAAAACTAAGCAGATGATATCTCAACAGGTAATAAACCATCAATCCAAAAACTTTATTACAAATACTCCACTCACAACAACAGGCGCGTGATGGAGAAAATCCATAAATCTCATCATGACAAAACTTAGAAAAATATTATTTATGCAAAGAACCCATGTGAGAGTTTGTGGCTTGCATGAAATTATTTGAACCACTGTAATTATAATCTCTTCCATATAATTTATTTTTCAAAATTCTTAATTAACACATAATAAATATATCAGCTCTACTTTATCTTACCAGTTCCAATAAACCTCCCGATATACCAACAATTGGATAAAATAACTTGATACACACAAGTACAGTACACGTAATTTTTTAAACCAACACATATCCACATATCCCATTAAGATATTCAATTAAGCCATAAAGAACCACCTAATCAAATGTCAATTCTCGATAATAAATCAAATAATCTGATTTACCATAACTAACCGTATAGATCATATAATCATACCATACCATCATCCTTTAAACACATCTAAAAGAACATAAATACTTATCTTAATTTTTGTTGCGTTCGGTTGATACGCGACTTCATCGTTTTAGACTCCGAGCAACAAAATGAATCGACCTTGAATATTTGAACACGCGACCTCATCGCGTTTGTTTGTATTGACCATTCCCAGGTTAAGGTCCAGGTAACACAAAGAGTAACCCTCAAAAATCAACATTAATACAAACTCAACAAATAGACATCGCTTAGTCCGTTAGTATGATCATAAGAATAATCAATGAATAAAACGCAAGCATCACAACCCTTACTCGTGCTCACAACTCTTAAAAACTTGTTCTCCACCACTATTCATATTTAACCACTATATATCGTACATATTATACCCAAAATTCAACTTTATCCCATAATCAAATTGTGCATAACTTAATTTTCAAAAGAAATTAGACAAACAATTTTTGGAAACAGGATCAGTTTCATTTAAAATTCGTTATAAAGTATTTCCGAACTAATACTCACATCTCCACCATTCAGATTGAACTTCAATATGTCTAGAATAATATATCAGAATTTTGGCTTGATCCAACGGTTATATTATGCACAATCGAATTTTGAAAAGAACTGCGCAGAATTTTCTGAAAATAAAATCTGTCTCACTCTAAAATTCATATATATTCCCTCACACATCAAAATCCGATCTCCACCGTTCAAGATGTAATTCAAAATGTCCTAAAGGTTTTGTAAATATTCTAACACGATCCAACGGTTGAAACGTGAGAAAACAATTTTTCAAATCTATTGCGCAATCAGATTTTAGACTTACGAAAATTGTGTGTCTCACGTCTTTCCCTCAAGGATTCGATGTCCCTCTTTCCCACATACGACGCCAATTTGATAATTATATGGGTTACTAATCCCAAAATAGAGATCAACAACCTGAAACTGCTTTCAAACACGTCACAGCGACCTACCAAGCCCTCCACGAATCTCCTGGCGACCTCGTTGGTCCTGCAAAACAGCGCCTCAAACGGGCCGAATTTCGAACCCGTTAAGGCCCTCCGACGCTTAAGTTAATAAGCGAAAACCAAACACTCAACACTTCTCTTCTAATAAAAATAGTAATGCGATAGAGCAATATCGACTTAGAAAATAATGAGAGGTATGCACCTCCTTTTATAGAGATAGGAGAAGTCCTCCTCAAGCCAGGGTTACCTTCTTCTACCATAATTTCATAAATACCACAACTGACTTAGAATTAGAATTCCTCCCATATGCTAAGTTCCCATAAACAATAAACCTCTCATTAAATTAATAGAATAGGCATGGGCCCATTATTCTTTCCATATAGTCCACCGAAACCTCATAAACCACTCACACTAAGCCCGTAAGCTTAATATTCATAAAAGCCCATAACCGAGCTCAAGTACACAGCTCAAACCATAAGAGGTCATGACCCTATATGAGAACTCATCCTCATACTACAGGTCGCTACTCTACAAAACCAGCTCGCCCACTTCTCAAAGAAATCATCCAGCTCGCTCACCTCCCAGAGGAACACCCTCTCCAGGAAATGAGATCGCCTTTCACAAATACTCACATATATCCAATAATATTACGTATGGACATTTTGGTCCGCATCAGATGATATATGTATATTTTGTGCGATAATATACATATATTCTGTGTAATGGTATATAGGGTTGGGTTCAAATGAGAACCCGTCATTATATGTGAACCTAGGGACTCATCTTGACCATTAGATTGGATAATCTTGATGGTTGAGATTATGACATGTCAGCATGGTAATAATGTAAAAAAATGCATTAATTAATTAAAAATGGTATTTTGGACATATATCAACGTTTACAAAGAGCACTGCATTATTTTTTAGAAAGCACAATAGATTAAGAAAAAAAACACTACGATTGTATACAAAAAGTATCGCAAATTTCGTCTATAAATTGCAAATTCAAAATTTTGAAATGAAACTCAAATCTTCAACAAACCATAACTTTTTCAAATTTTATTCGTTTTGAATGAAATATATATCAAATTAATCACATTCTCAAGATTTACAATTTAAGATACATATTGCATGTTTTAAAACGTAAAAAATATATATATAATTAAATTAAAAAAATTGGACTGATTTTAGCACTACAGTACTGTGTAAAAAGCACAATGAACCTGGACATATAATTGTACTATGCAATATTAGATCTAAGGTCAGGATTAGTCCCTAAATTCACATATAATGATGGAGTTCTCATTTGAACCCAGTCATATATATATATATAATTAAATTAAAAGAAACTGGACTGATTTTAGCACTACATTACTGTGTAAAAAGCACAATGAACCTGGACATATAATTGTACTGTTCAATATTAGATCTAAGGCCAGGATTAGTCCCTAAATTCACATATAATGATGGGGTTCTCATTTGAACCCAATCCATGGTATATAAGTGTTATATGTGATAAATATAATTGTTGGCAATATAAATATTCATCATCGCACAAAATATACTTATATTATTGCACAAACATATTTATACTATCACGCATAATATACATATACCATCACACAAAAGGGATCGGGTGCACTATACTTTTAGACACACAGGACATCCATATATCATCACACAAAATATTTATATATCATCGTGCAGAACATGCATATACCATGGTAAAGAAAATTCATATACAATCGCACAAAACATTCATATATCATCGTGCAAAACATGCATATACCACCACACAACTTTTAGGCCAACAAAAATATTCATATATTATCGTACAAAATATATTCATATACCATCGCACATAACATACATATACCATCACACAAGAAATCGTGCACTTTGTAGGGTGCATCTGGGTGCATCTAATAATTTGATTAAAATATGGATAATTTTCCTTAATTAAGATATAATTATAACATTATCTTTATTATTTCTCTTTTATAAAGTGTTTTCAATCCAACTAATCTCTTTCTTTCTTTATTCTTTATTTTAAATATTATCTATTTCAAAACTAATTTTGAATTTTAATTAATTTCTTTTCTTCAACCTCTCACCGTCCATATTGCACAAGTTCGATGAATCGTAAAATCTTAGAAAAGGTGTGACTTCATCCATAAGTACAATAATTATAATTTAAACAAAAAATCTAATGTATTTGTATCTTTACAAGTTCAACTACAAATTAACCGCCAATAAATATTGTGTTTTTGAAGCATTCTTAGGATGACATAAGATTAACAACAAATAACTACTAATATTTGTGTTTTATTTTGTAACTTTGATTTTTACTATCAAAATAAAAAAAGAGAAGATATTTAAGGGAGTAAAACTAAAAACTAATATTTGTTTTTTACTTTGAAAAACTGATTTTGATTTTTCTTTCTCCTTAATATTGTATATATTTACGGTCAATTAAGAAAAAACTGGAGAAACTAAAGGGAGAATTTAAATCAAACTGTGTATAGAAGAGAGTGAGGGAGATTGATTTTTGGAGTTATTCTCAACTATAAATTACTTATTTTTTAGATTATGGTACATTGTTCTGGTACAATTCTATTGTAAAAGTAAAAGGGGCAATGCCCATTCAGTCAAATAGTTAAATAAAATATCCTAATTAGACCAAGTGAATATTTAACTTCACACTAACTCTCTTATATTCTAACTAGACTAAAATCCCCATAATCATTGAAAACTTGGAAACTTGGATCCCTCAATCCCCACCCACTCTCTATCCCATCACAGTCTCTCCCATTTCATTTGGTGATCTAAGATTTTACAGAGAACAAAGTCTCACCCCAATACCTCGATTCTATAATTCATATATGTTATATAAGTTCCATACTAGCAAAGCTTGGATTGCATACTCTCTCTGACAAGATGACTTGAGTTAATTGATTTTTAATAAACTCCATACTAGCAGTAGGGATTACATAATACACTTTACAAAATGAATTAATTTAATTTAGTTTAAATTTCATACTAGTTTTATGGATTAAGACTGTCGATGGACAAAATGAATTTTATTCTATACTAGTTTTATGGATTACAAACTACCTTTGTATTGAATTTGTCTACATTTTATACTAGTTACAGGGATTACATACTACCCTAGACAAATTGAATCGAATGTATGGATTGCAAACTATCTCGGGACAAAGTATCATTTGTAAACTAGTATGCAATTATAGTTATTTTTCGCATTTAAACCATGTTATATAATATTATTGGATTTTGTTTACTAACTAAACTTCACATTGAAATTCTTCCGCACTTTATGGCTAGTTTATGGAAGGAAAAAAAGAACTATTGTCATTTTAAAAACCTACGTAAAGTTAGGGAAAAAAATATAAGAAGGAATTGTAATTAAATGAATTAAAGAAGGAAAGTACTTTCAAGAAAGAATGAATTGTAATTGCAATTGAAGAAGGAAAGTACTTATATTGATCTGTAGAAAAATCAAATGTAGAGTGAGCATATTTGAAGAGAGAGATTGGAGTGTGATTATTCTCTTACCATTCATAGATATGGGTAATTGAAAAATTACATATTATAATTTATGTTATATAATGGGATCAATATAACCTAAAAAGTAATATAAGATTTGAATGAATTATATGAGATATTATATTTTCAAAAGTACACCAAATGGGAATCGTCCCAAAGTAAAATAGGAATTGTAGGGTTTAATATTGATATATATGTCATTTTTCCTTCTTCTAGCAAGGAAATAAAATCAAACACATGTCTTCCATTCTTCTACCAAATCCTTTGGGAATTCTCGACTACGAATTTTCTTTTATTTGTTTTTATCAAAGATAAATGGCGGAGCAGCTGATTAGAGAGTGGACCGCAATTCAGCAGTTTTTGGCATCCACTCGGGAGAAATTAGTTGACTGACACACTTAAATGTGTTATTTGTGATTTTTGCGATCTGAACTTTTCAAATTTTGTGTTTTAATACGATCTAAAAGCACATGTGGATTTTTAATTACTTTCATATTTATGTGAATTTTTGTGTTTACAAAAATGAATTTGTTCGATTTTTTCTGTAATTTGTCAATAGGTTTTTTTTTTTTTTTTTTGTGATTCGATCGTATATTAATTCGTGAATTTTTTTAGATTCGAATCTGCAATTTCAGATTTATGTTATTTGATATTGTTGTCTCTGTTACCATTTAAATATTATTTTAGATCTAAATTATGGTCGGTGCTATTTTTATTTTCTGATCTATTTTTAAATTTATTTTGTATTATTCTTTTTGGGTTTGTTCATAATTCAAGTGTTTCTCAATATTGCTCTAATTCATTTTTAGTGTTTTTCATTAATCTGATTCATGTATAATATCATGTTATTCAGTTAATTACAAAGTTTTACCTCTATTCATATTATTATTTTTATTTATATTGTCAGTCTATTTTTTATATTAAAGTTTTTTTCCTTATCTATATTTAGATCAGTTTACAATTTTTTTTAACCCTTTTTTTTACCTTTGAATCTGTTTTAAATCTTCAAGTTCTGTTATAAATCACTTCCAAAGCGAGAGGCATGCAACCCTAGTTTCTTGGTCTCAAGAGGTGAGGTTCTCATAAAATTGTTGTGTTATTTACAAAGATAGTCCAATATTCTATTTTTGTCCATCCCACAAAGATAGTCCAGTTATTATATTTAACATATCATTAAATTTTCATTTCAACACATACCCTTAATTAATATTCTTGAAATACTAGTATTCTACATGGTAAATTGAAAATTGATGATTATAGTGTAAAATATTACTATTCAAATAACAAATATACTAAGACTAACACTGATTTGTATAAGCATTAATTGACATTAATAAATTCAAGAAGGGTATAATTGAAAAATACTACTAAATTAATGACTTAACTATATAAACTACTCATTTCTTAATTTGTGTGAAATCAACCAAATGACTATCATTTTGAGACGGAGGGAGTATAAGTTTTCTAATTTTTCTTTTGAATCACTTTGTAAAATGTTTAGCCTTCGTGATTTTGTTTAACATGGTTTATAATTTCCACATGATAATGTAATATGTTTAACCATTTTTATTCAATAATTATGAATAATGGAAAAGGTAAACAACTAAATAAAATATGAGGTTTTTTACGGACATGTATCTGTTGTATTTGTCCCCTTGACAGATGCCCCCTAAATCATTGTCATGTGTCAAATATCAATGTATATTTGTTATTTAAATATTAATATTAATTTATAAATGTTTAATATGTCCTTTGTATGTTAAAACATTTTATTTTGGTTGCTCATATTTTTAATAAGATTAAAGAATATTTTTCATTTATTACAAAATAGACCAAATCTCGATTAATTACAAACACCCAATCAATCATACATCTTTCTTGTAAAACACTATAAATCTTCATTAGCTTCACAACACCCCATAAATCACTCTCTCTCTCTCTCTCTCTCTTTGGAAACCCGACCAAACCCACCCCACAGTTAAAGGTAACACAATTACTCCTTAGCGTCAAACACCGTGAAACACTTTGCCAGCGCCGTGCTTCGCAGCCCCTTTCCATGGCCGAGATTTGCCGTCTTATGTCATTGCATGTACTCCATTGTCCGAGCAGGTGGATAGTTCATTGAGGTGTTAGGGCTTTTGCTTCTCGGGGGTGTGTTTGCTAATAATTGATGTTGAGTGCTCAACAATCTAAAGTTGGACTAGTGTGAGATTCTTGATTTTAAGGTTAGTTGGTTTATTATTACCAATGTGCCCTGATTATGATTCTCGATTTCTTTGTGTAAATCATCCCAATTTGTGTGTTAAATTTTCGCAATCTTTGATATTGTGGTGTGTATTTTAGGACTTTGTCATTTGGTCCCAATTTTGATTTTGTGTTGTATGATATAGAGCTTTTATCTGGTGATTTTTGCTTATATTTAGATATTTTGTATAAAATTACTATATATATATATATATATATACACTAGTTTAATACCCGTGTATTACACGGGGTTTATCAAAAGATAAATATAAAAAATATTTGCAATAATTACAAATTTTTATGTAAAGTGAGAAACTCAAATGATGTATTTTCAATCCTATGCTTAGATTCAATTCGTTAATAATTTTATTTACATACTTATAAAAACTCAAAAGAAGTCACATTTTAAACCCGTGCCTAATCTCTACTTATTAATTATTATTACGTTATTTTGTATTTTAATGTTTAGATTAAGTTCGTTAATTATATTACTTACATACTTTGAGAACCTAAACTGATGTCATACTCTCAACTCGTGTCGCATTGTACCGATGTCTAATCAATATTTAATAATAATAATAATAATAATATTATTATTATTATTATATAATTTTATATTTTTATGTTAGATTTAATTCATTACCAATATTTAATTACATACTTATATTATTTCAAATAAATCTTAGTTTACCTATATAGAATATTTAAAATTACAAAATTAAAATTATATTAATATTTAGAAAAACTCTACGGCATGCCCTCCACCTCACTTACATTTATAATCATAGATCTCTTAATCTAAAAAGCCAAAAATTGATATAATGGTCCCTATTAAATCCCACTGAGTGAAAAATGGTGTCGTGAAGGCGCCGTATTAAATCCCATAATATTTTTTTAATTAAAATTATATCTTATGTATTTATCTTTTAATTAAATTAACTAACTTAGATTTTTTCTACTAATTTTATATGACTTATTTATATTTTTATATTAGGAGAATAAAAGAAAATTTTGAATTAGACAAAATATAATAAAAGAAGAATATTAAATTAGGCAAAATATAATAAAATGAAAACATTAATTAGGTGAGATACAATAAAATGTAAATATTAAATTAAGTAGATATTTGGTTCGAATGGAACCTACGCAATTGAAATACCAGAACTTTTATTTGCCAAACGAAGCATGCGAAGAAGACATACGCATATTATGCGAGAATTGGAAAGAGTAATACTCATTAAAAATACCAAAAGAATAATACTGAAAATGGTACATACAAATCGTAACATTCTTTGTTTTATTTTCACAATAAATAATTCTTACACACAAATCAGAACATTACTTGTTCTAATTACAGTAAAACTGGTTTTCAGAATTAAGAATTTTGCAAATTTTTTACCATGAGTCACGAAATTAGTTGTGATATATGAAGAACATTACTTGTTATATAATCACAATAAGACTGATTTTCATAATAGAGAATTTTCAAGTTTTTTTAACATTAAGTCGCGAAATTAGTTGTAAAGCATATCAAAATGCCTGAAACTTGACGGGGAAACCCGTAAAAAATTGAGTTTGAAAAAATATAAAATATACAACACTTCATGTTACATATGAACATGTGATATAAAAAATTAAATTTTATAAGACACTATTCTATTGAAAAAATATCTTGCATCTAACTTATAGTATATGTAATATTATTTTAATTTCTTTTTTTTCTGCGTGAGATACTAATTTATTCGTGCAGATATAATATATGTATCAATGCATTATATTTGAATTAGATAAAGAGATTTAGAATATATTTATTATTTATTTTTCTAGGTATAATAATTTATTATTAGTATTAGTATTAGTATTATGTTATCTTTTTTGTTTCACTTTGTTTTTGTTTTTTGTTTCGTATAACAATAGTTTTTCATATATGTATTTTAATATTATTTTCGGTTTATTACATTGGGATTAGTTAAAAAAAATTAAGTTTATATTTTTATATTTATTTCCCTTTTGTAATAATTTTATATAACTCATATTTTTTTATATAAATATTTAGAATTATAATCAATTATTTCAACTTTTATTGTAAATAAAAATTAATTCAATTTATATAGATTTTTCTAATTAGATATAAATTTTTTATATTTTTATATTAGAAGAATAAAAGTAAGATATTGAATTGGACGAAATATGTTTAAGAAAAATATTATAGTAGGTAAGATGTAATAAAATAGAAATATTGAATTAGGCAAAATATAATATTAGTAAAGTCTTAAAGTAGGTAAATATATAAAAAGGAAAAATACTAAATTAGATTAATATTAGGCTCGGATGACACCGAAACTCCAAAATTTTTGCCAAAACTAACGAAGCATGTAAAGCAGACACATAGGATATAAGCTAACGAAGCATGTGAAGCAAACACATAGGATATAAGGATCTTGCATTAATATATAGGGGAGATATATATATATATATATATATATCACATGCCAAAACCAAGAATGACTTGGTATAGCTATGCAAACACAAACCGCAGCTGCTAACATGAATAAAACAACAATCGAGGTGTATATTTTGGAGAATTTCTGGGTTCCACGCTGTAAAGCAAGTAATCAAATTAGTTCTCATAAGCATATTTCTCGAGTATTTATTTACAACATTCTTGAAAAACAAGGGCCAATACTTACATTATAAATTGCAATTTGATACATGGTATAAGCAGATGCAAACAAAACGTGTATGGAGAAAGCCAAATCACTTTCAGCAACAGGTAACATCTGCAAATCAACAATAAATCCCCTTTCCATTATTCAAACAAAATTAATTAAGCGTTCACATGAAGTTCAAGCTGAATCATCAAAAACACAACTAAAATAAAATTAAAAAAAAAAATTTAACTTGGCATTACCAAATTTCTGGCGGTACTGCTTTTGCACTATTGGGCTAAAAAATATTGAAACATTGTAGATCAAATACGCAAGCTGCTTCACCATATTCAACAGTGCATAGTCGAAATTAAACCCTACAACACTGCCAATAAAATAAAAGATAAAAAATAAAACCAAAATCACCGTTTATTTTATTTAGTTTTTTTCAATCAAACCCCAAAACCAGAAGAATCAACAAAATAAAGCTGGAAAAGAAATGTGAAAAGGTAAAAAATTAATAGAAGCACTTTTCCAAAATAGATGCAAATCACCCATAGTTTTTAGTTTTAAAAGTAGTTGAAGTAAAAGTTGACAATTACAAACATCAAAATTTTTGTTTCCAGCTAAACGCCTAGAAGCACTTTTCTGTTTAGAATTTGTAAACACTAAAAAACATTTAAAACCAACTTCGTATTTGCAATTTTAATTTTTTAGTATAAGCTAGTCCAATATTTTTGATCTCGCACAAAATTTTTCTGTAAATCAAGATTGAAATTCTAATTTTGCGCAACTCTTGATTACGAATGAGTATTTCGATTCGGGATGAAACATTTCAACACAAAAACTGCATAAACTAAATTTGTAGGGCGAAAAGTGCAAGAAAAGTCAAGCTTACGTACCCAAAACTGGTCTTAGAGATTATTAAATATAATTTACAAGACCACATACGTCAAACCATAATAATACTTGCGCGATACAATAAATAAATAAATAAATATAAAAATAGCACTCTCCTGTTATACACGTATGACTTAAGCTGCAATTAAGTCAGCTGATTAAAACTAAGTTGTTACTTTCGATTATTATTTTCCACGGCCCCAATTGAGTATCTTAGCGCGCGCACAAACTATATATATGCGCCCACTGCCATTACTTTCGTTTACCGCTTGCACATCTATCTCCTATTTTTCATTATTTCGAGTAACTCAATTCAATTCAATTCTTACTTATAAACCACCACCACCACCAACAATGAGAAAGATTTACATTACTATACCTTTCATCGAAATAACCAATTTTCAGATAATATTTACGCGAGCACCTTCACCGATGGGATCAAACACAACGATGACATTCTTTAAAAAAAAAATGTTTTTAAATCTTCAAATTCGAAACCCACAATTTACCAAAAAATAATAAAATAAAATATAATAATCAAACCCACAACACTAGTGATAATACCATTATCACCTGTTCTCTGTGTTTACTATACGGAATGAAAAAAAGAAAGAGGGAGGGTGGGTGGAAATAAATATATAAAATAAAAATAAAAATAAAAAGAAGTGGACATGAGAAAAAAGAAGAAGAAGAGTATATATGGGAAACCTGAGTGAGCAAAGCGAGCTATTCGACACCAAAGGATCTAGCGGCAGCGAGCGTGTCCAGCGTGAGATCAACGGCAGAGATGCAATGAGTGTGCCAGCAGCCCCTCTCCCCACAATTAGGCCTGGGCTCGTGTCTCTGAGGTACAACCGAGACCTGCCCACTGTACAAGAACTGAAGCATGAGCAGAAAAACAAAGTGGATATTCCACCCAAAAAAAAGGAGAAACAATAATGTGATGGAAACCAAAACTGAAAACTGATGCTGAAGTTTCCACATTGAAAATATGATAAGCTTGTGTATAATTTATAAGTTAAGCAAGCCCGGTGCCCTTAACTTTATTCGCTAAAACTGAAATTATTTCCAATACCATGTAAAAGTATAGCAACAATATGTTGTGTTTGCAACGATTTTTGCACACATCCGAGTTTGTTCCAGACTAAAAGGACTTTTTCTGAAAAAGAAAGATCTTAAATACGGAGACATGGCTGAAATTCATGCACAAAAGGTAGACATATAGATCTTGTGTTCTGTCTGAGACAGTTGAAATTCATTTCCTAAAGGCATATAAATTATTATGTTCTGAAATTTCTTTTTAAGCGTTTTAGGTTGATAAGCTCAAAGTCTTGTCAGAATCTCTGGCAGTCTCCTCCTCAAAAGCTGAGAAGCGCATCTCTGATAGCAGGTTGATAAGTTTTCAAATTTTGTTAATATCTAATCTGTACATATCTAATGTATCACTTCCCTTATTTTTTTGACAGACTTCAGAAAGAAGACGCATTAATGTTCCGAGTGAGCAAGGTCAGCGAAGTTAGTGAAATAGAACGTACCAAGAAAATTATTTCAGCCTTTGGCAGCCTTCTTGTCCCTGGAGGGGTACCGATCTTATCTAGGTCCTGAAAACTTTGGATCACTCATTCATTCGGAACCTGACAAAAACAAAACAAATATTGACGGAGAGGCTCAATTAATAAATAAAATTACATAAAATTTAAAATAAATAAATTTACATAAACTGTGTACGCTTGATGATTCACACTTGGGCAGACTTGTATTTAAATCACTTTACATTCGTATGCATCGAGTGTTGAGAGAGTACATGAGTTTCAACTTTATTATCACATTTAAAATTAGGTAAACACAATTTTTTTTTCTCAAAAGAATATCATATTATAGCCAAAAATTAAAAATAAAAAAATATTGTTAATTAGCAAATGTTTGTACTCATTCCTTCAAGCATACAAAAACAAAGAGAAACCAAGACCTGGCAAATTATTAGCTTCCTCTCTGAAACTCCCCGAACAGCTCAATGAAAACACCGGCGAATTGCAAGCCGATCGGCCCGTCCACAACTTCTCGGCCGACAAGCTCGACTGAAACAAGAAAACCGCATTATTCCCTAAATTCGGCCCGAACAACCAATTATGCACGTCCCTTTTCGCTTTGAGAACAAAGAGGGCTTCACATCAACTTTACATAAGCACTTATTGTGAGATGCATCGTCTATTTCAACACTAAGCATTGGCCCCTCAGGTTTTTGCTCCATACAAAGGTGATTAAACAAGATTTACCTAGGATTTTGCACTTGTATAAATAGGTAACAGAATTTTGAGAGGTTTAATTACCAGATACACTTGAACAAGAAGCATCAGCAACTTGAACTCCATTTTACCCAAAACAAGAAGGAAAATCCCTCATTTTTTTTACTTATAAGCTAAACTAAAAATTCGATTTGCTGGTTCAAAGTACCTAAAATAAACAATCCAAATACGCGGAACTCTAGAACATGAAGAGAAAACATAAAATCGAATTGAGAAAAAACTTACCAGAGCTCAACTTCGAGATACAATCTGCACAAACATGCGACTAAAACTCCATGGGCTAAGTAATTTCAAGACTAAAACTCCATGGGCTAAGTAATTTCAAGGGCTAAGTGAGATTTCAGACTTCAAATTTTTCGATAAGTAATAATTTCGTTTCCCGCTAATTAAGTCTAATTTGGGGCCGCGCTGGTTCTGAATTTATTTGAGTTATAAGTGGCGTTTGTAATTTTTGACCGCCTCTAATATTTAAAAACCGGGTGGCATTTCTATGAATGACCGACGCCAAAGCCGTTTATTATTTATTGGCGGCGCTTATCAATAAGCGCTACCCGATTTCAGTATTGGTGGCGCTTTATAAGTGACGGCTTTTTATAAAACTGTCACCTGACTTTTTTTAGTATCGTTTTAA
Source organism: Phtheirospermum japonicum (assembly GCA_014905375.1). NCBI lineage: Eukaryota > Viridiplantae > Streptophyta > Magnoliopsida > Lamiales > Orobanchaceae > Phtheirospermum > Phtheirospermum japonicum. The sequence goes on from BMAC01000130.1 coordinate 1,433,826, forward strand.
AATGAAACCGCCTCTTATAGTATTATTGACGGCGCTTGGTATTCAATAAGTGTCATCCAGATAAAATTTTTTATTTTTTTATTCTCATAAGAGCGGTTATTTGCTAATAAACGCCACTTTTACACTTTTTATAACGGTTCCTCTTTGAACCGCCACTTATGCAGCGCAACCAATCAACTTTTTTGTGTTCTGCGACTTTAAATAACAAATAAAAATATGTTTGTATAATATTATACTAGTGTAATATTGGTTTGTGACATGGGTTTTGTAGAAAATATACCATACATACATACATACATATATATATATATATATATATATATATATATATATATTAATGCAAATTTCTCCTAACTTATGTGTCTGCTTCATATGCTTCGCTTGACAAATAAAATATTCTGGTGCTTCGTTTGGTTATGTGTCATCCGAGCCTAACATTTAACTAATTAAATACTTTTCTTTTTATTGTATCTTACCTAATTTAATTCTTTTATTATATTTTTCCTTATTCCATACTTCCTTTGATTCTACTAATATAAGAATATAAATAAGTCATATATAATTAGTAGATAAGATCTAAATTAGTTATTTTAATTAAAAGAGAAAATACATATGAAATAACTTTAATTAAAAAATTATTATAAAAATAGCTAAATAAATTTTATTGATAATAGAAATTAAAATAATATTATTTTTGGATATATAGGTAAAATATGATGTTATTTATAATAATTTAAGTATGTAACTAAATATTAGTAATGTATTCAATCTAAACATAAAAATATAAATTATATACTAATAATTAAAAAATATTGATTAGACACCAGTACAATGCGACCGGATTGAGAGTATGACACATTTTGAATATCTCAAAGTATGTAACTAATAATTCTTAATGAATTTATTCTAAACATTGATATATAAAATTATTTAATAATAACAATTAATAAAATAGATATTAGACACGGGTTTAAAATGTGTCACCTTTTAAATTTTTGTAAGTATGTAGCAAAGATTATTAGTGAATTTAACTTAAACATCAAATGAAAAATTATTTAATATTTATAATAATTAATAAATAGATTAAACATGTATAATGCACGGATTGAGAATCAATTATTATTTTTTATTTTAAATTTAAAATTTTGTAATTATCACAAATATTTTTCATATTTATCTTTTGATAAGTCCCGTGTAATACAGGATGTTAAAAAAGTACATATTAATACAAAATCATCATAATCTATGTGTCTGTTTTGTATGCTTCTCTTGGATAATAAAAATTTTGGTGCTTCGATTGCCTATGTGTCATCCGAGCCTAATATATACCTAATTTAATATTTTTATTTTATTGTATCTTGCCAAATTTAATATTTTATTTTTATTATATTTAGCCTAACTTAATAATTTTCTTTTTTTATATTTTATCTAATTCAATAAATTTCTTTCATACTCCTAATATAAAAATATAAATAAGTCATATATAATTAGTAGAAAAAATCTTTTAATTAAAAGATAAATTACATATGAAATAATTTTAATTACAAAAAAAATATATATATTAAAATAATTAATAAATTGTATTTATAATAAAAGTTGAAATCTAATTCAATAATTTTCTTTTATACTCCTAATATAAAAATATAAATAAGTCATATATAATTAGTAGAAAAAATCTTTTAATTAAAAGATAAATTACATATGAAATAACTTTAATTACAAAAAAAATTATGAAAATAATTAAATAAATTGTATTTATAAAGTTGAAATAATTTTTTTTTGAAATTTTATATATTCCGTATAGATAAATTATGATATATTTGCAATAATTAGAGTATGTAAATAAATATTAGTAATGAACTCAATCTAAATATAAAAAATAAAATTATATAATAATAATTAATTAATATTTATTAGACAATGGTATAATGCGAGAAGGATTGAGAGTACGACATCTTTTGAATTTTTCAAAGTATGTAACTATAATTATTAACAATATTAATCTAAACATAAAAATATAAAATGAGTTAATAATAATTAATTAATATAGATTATAGACGGTTTGAAAATGTGACATTTTTTGAGTTTTTATAAGTATGTAAATATAATTATTAATGAATTAAATCTAAAAATTAAAATATAAATATAAATTAATAATTATAATAATTAATAAATTGAAAAAAGCACGGGTTGAGAACACATAATTTCAATTTTTTATTTGAAATTTAACCATTGTAATTTTAAAAAATATTTTTTATATTTAGTTTTTTATAAATCTTGTGTAATACACGGGTGTTAAACTAGTATATATATATAGGGGTGGAATATATATTACATGTCAATTCGAAACTTTCTAAGCAGACACATAGGATAAAAATCTTTTCGTAAGGTGTAATATATATAATTTAAAAAAAAACTGTATTAATTTCTACATTAGCTAATTTTATTGTTTATTTTTTAAGCCATAATATTTATTTTTTTAAATAAGTGATGTATAATGGTTTTGTTTGGTAATATTACTTATTATTCGTCAATAATACGTGCTGATCGAATTACCCTATTATTTATTATTTATTTAATGCAACTAATAAATATTTGGCAATATGTATATATGGCATGGTATGTATTATTGTGCATGTATATGTATATATGTTACCTATGATTATATGCATGTGATGCTATATGCAATATTGACAAACATGAAATTTTGCAATACTTTAATAATATTCATAGAGTACATAATATATTAGTATTCATGCTCTTATATGTTTCTAATTTAGAAATCAATAAAGTTATTTACACGAATTGATTGATTTCATATATGTTGATCATGATGAGAGATTGATCATGATTGTGCCAATATTCTTAGTTCATAATGAATCCCGATGAATTGATTGATTTCATATATGTTGATCATGATGAGAGATTGATCATGATTGTGCCAATATTCTTAGTTCATAATGAATCCCGATGAATTGTTTAATTTCATATATGTTGATCATGAATTTCGAAGAATTGATAGATTCGTGTTTGTTGATCATTTCGATGAATTGATATATTCATGTATGTTGTAATTCTATTCAAGCTAGTTTATAAGCAACTTTCAATATGTATCATTGATTGTACATTTGCATATTTTCATGATAATGAAAGTTCATGAATGATACAAAATTGTATAAATAATTCTTGTGATAAGTATATTCACATGATATCAAAGAAAGATTATGACATACTTCAAATTCATTATCTAAAGAAATTGATTAAACTAACTCAATCTAAATACAAATTAATATACTCAAAAGAAATTGAGTACTACCATCATTGGTTTGATGTGRAAACTADAAGAAATACAATTCCACAATAATATCATCYATCAACCCCCAATTGACAAAGARTCGTCAAWCTTAGWCAAAGTCAATTCTCTWATGAACTTGAGAATTCATATTGACCCCAAATCTTATATTGRAAACATATGTAGTTTCAAAATYTCAATAAACTTTGGGATGTACTCTAAATGAGTTTTGAGAATTTTATGAAACACTAATTCCAAACCTAAGAATTTAGTGAAAAGTAATTTGTTTGCTTGCTAAAAAGGGTTAATGACTTTGATATGTTGCGACAAAGAACATGTCTTATCATATGTGAAAAGGAAAATAACTTTAAATAACAATAGTATTGAGAGATATGATCTCACTCTATTTTGTTTTCTACTTGAGCAAACATACAGATGCACTTGTATAATATTAACTATAATAATAAGTTATTGAGAGACATGGCATTATTCTTCATAATACCAATGTTAGACCTAAGAATAAAGAAACTTCTTGAGGCTAACTATGATCGATATGAATAGTGGAAATAACCTCAAAGTAAAGGGAAAGAGACATGTTGATCCCTACCTATGTGGGAAGAATGAACCACAAGGTAAGACAAGTAAAGAGTTCGTGATATTTATTGGATATCCCTACCTATGTGGGAAGAATGAACCACAAGGTAAGACAAGTAAAGAGTTCGTGATATTTATTGGATATCCCTACATATGTGGGAAGAATGAACCACAAGGTAAGATATGTAAGAGTTCTCCCAATAACCTTGCTTAGTCAATGGATATCTTTTATTTTGATTGATGAAATTTGTTTGTTTCTTACTTTACAAAAGAACTTGTGAAAGTATGATCAAGCATTCATATTAGACTATTGTATTTGGTCTTAAAATTTATTTTGAGTTAGATCTATGTGATGTGGCCTCATTTAATTATTTTTGACTTATTGGTAAATTTTACATCTCATTCTAAAGCATTAAATGTAATTGAGTTTATTTATCACACATTCACATACAAGGTTCATGAGCAAACTATTAGATATAATGTAACATATCTAGTAAATAATGTTATAATGACAAGTATTTCATTCAAATATCTATGAAGAATGTGAGAATTTGTCGATGAATAGACAATTACTCTCTTAATTGATATTTATATGTGACAATGTCTTGATGCCTAGTGGCACATTGATTCATAAAAGCTCATTATGGACCAAGAGCGAACGAACCTTGTTCAGTTTGATGACATTCATGTTGATGATTATCATTAAGAAGTACATTATGAGAATGGAACTATACTTTTAATTTATGTGGAAGATAGCACGTTTTAGAGTCAATCTAGTATTACTTTACTACTTTTTGATTATTGAATCATAAGATAAGACCAACGAAGAACTGTACAACATTGACTCATTCAAGTATTGACACGACTAACATGGATTCTTTGGTCGTCGTGATATGATGGTCCATATTATAAGAAACTAACATGGACATATTTTATTCTGAGTGGAATACGAAATGAGATATAAATTTGATTCAAAGTATATTGTCGAACTAATGCTGTTCTATTACAGTTAGTGCATTCTAAAGTACTTGGAGCACTAATTCATATCTCAATGATACATTACTCATATTTTTTCAATACTTGTTCATTAGCAAAATTGTATGATTGAGACCTGCATTTGCTAAAGATACAAAGTATAATATTTCATTCTTATAATTGATAATTGGTGATACATGTGGACACGACCATTCACAATGCGGATCATTCAAGTATTTTATAGTTTTGTCCGATGCTTCAGCACGTATTGTCCATAAAAATGTTGCATTTGCAAAATTTCTAACACATTTAATATGATTGAGGACCCACCACCCTTATAAAGCAACAAAACTCATAATGCTAGAGGGTTTACATCAACAGTACTTGATGTCTATTGCATTTAAATAAAGATCGATGTACTGGATCTTGTAACCTAATGTGCGTATATAACAAGGTCTCAAAGAAGACACCATCAAAAGAAATATAGATGGTGACTAAAACAATATTTATGCGCACTCATTTGTCCTTGCACCGGGTTATGCAATATTGCACGCAACTCTAACTTATTCGTTTATGAACCCCTGCTAACCAAATATTTTGCGTACCAGTTGATAACTGGATATAAGCTTGATAATTCATATCTACGCATATTTAATTAAGCAGTATTTGTGCCTATTGCGCCCCCACATCGCATTATATGGGTTTTCAAAGACGATAAAGTATTTATGTTGGATATGAATCTTCAACAATCATCTGCTATTTGAAACCTTTGACCGACGATCTCTTTATTGCTAAATTAGCGAATTTGTCACTTTAATGAGACAGTCTTCCCGTCGTTAGGGGGAGATAAGAAAAAGTATTTTCTAATGGAACGACAGGAATAGTTTCATACTATGTCTCATTATGATCCCCGCATTTCACAATGTAACGTGAAAGAAAAGTAAAGTGAATAATTGATTTTCAAAGTATAGAAGACAATTTCTAAAGTGACGAGATCATATATATACAAGTTGCAAATGTGTCTGCAAGGTTAAAAGTCCCAGTGAAGGGCACAATGTCACAAATTAAGACATTGCAACCATATTCAGTGGAGGTGTGGTTGAGGTCGTGACTCCCAAAATGAACAGGGGGAGGTCACTTGGTTCGATCAATACTCGCCAAAGGAATAAGAGGGCATGTATGGCACAACTTTAATCGATCATCAATGAAAATAATGACTCTCATGAGATTATCTCTGATTATACTTATGTCCATGAATCATTACTGGAGGACGCTCCGAAATTTAATATGATTCCAGAAAATAAAGAAATCTCAATGTACAATGAGAGTTTATATAAGTTGATGGAAAGACTTTTCATACACATTGATGATATATACATTGTTGCTCAAAGAATCATAGAGCACAATAGTATCGAACCACGCTCTATTGATATATCAATGTAGAGCAAATTGACCTAAATGTAAAGAATCAATCTAGGTAGAACTAAATTCACTGACAACAAAGTAGGTATTTGGTTTAGTAGTGCTAACCTCACCAAGTGTAAAGCCTATAGGACATAAACAAAGTTTTGTCAGAAAGCGTAATGAGAAAAATAAAGCCATGAGATGCAAATCTAAACTTGAAGCACAAAGTTTCTCAAACGCCCTGAAATTGACTATGAGGATATGTACTCTCTCATAATAGATGTTCTAACTCCAAAGAACTGAGAATGCAGCTTATACCTGTGTCTACATCATATCTCTATGGGGATCATGATTTAGATGTATATACGAAAGTGCTTGCTGGCCTTTCATTACCAAGGCAAGTGACTCTAAGCCACGCAGTGCATTTGCAATTAAATTAAAACGCTCATTTTATGGATTGAAATAATCCAGACGTATGTGGTATAACCGTCTAAGTGACTACTTGATTGGGAAAAGATAATCTATACCCTTGCGTATTTATAAGTTTCAAATTTGCGATTATAATTGTATATGTCAATGAAAGGAACATAACATCCACTCTTAATGAAATAAGAGATATCGCTAGTTATTTGAAATTCTTAATTTGAGATAATGCATTATGGGGAAACTCGGTCATTTTAAGGTTTTAAACTAAAATCGAGTTTGTGGAATACTAAATTCTATAGTTTGCATATGTCCAAAAGATGGTCAGGCAATTAAATATGGATAAGTGCAATATGTTAGCACTCCTATGATTGGTCGAAGTGATGATAAAAGGAAATATCAATTTCGTCAATGGAATGACGAAGAACTGGTGGGAGCTGAAATTCTCTACCTACGACAATATGCGCATTATTGTACCATTACTAATACACTTGACAAATATTACTTTCTCAAAATTGTTATTTTGATTTAACTCAAGAAAGCGCAATGTCACTGGAATGGAATCAAAATGTAATTTGATACCTAAAAGAAACCATTGAAGCGAGTTTATTTTTCCCATTCATAAATATAATTGGGACTGCAGATGGTCTTGTAATTCCTATAGAAAATGTTGAGTTCACTTCCTACTGTGAAACACCAAATAATATGGTTAATGTTGGTTACTCATTCGATCCATGTAAAGGGATCATATCATACATGTAGTAGTTCGTGAGTATCTACGATAAATGTTATGATCATTCATATATTTGATAATAGTGGCTTGAACTATATCACTGAAGAAAATGTGTTAATATGAGTAATATCACCACAACTATTCTAAAACCAACAATTATGCACTTTCTCAAGAATCAATTAAATTGAGGAAGTGGAGACTTTCAAAATTCTCTTGATAGATGTACATATCAGAGAGAGGTGTACAGGGGAGTCTCAACATAGGTGTGTTGTACTCTTTTTCCTTAAACCAAAATTTATTTTTCCCATTGGATTTTGTTATTTGGCAAGGTTTTAACGAGGCAATAATAAAACACCATTTCACCATTTGACTTGGCACAAGAGGGAGTGTTGAAGGAAAAACACAATTAGTGTGCCTTCGTCAATAAGTAACTGGTGAATGATAGTTTGAGTATTTGTTATCTTTATGTATTATGGAAACATGTACTTTGATACCCTATATAAAGGGAGTTTTTGATAAATAAGAGAATACTAATTTCTATCGTCTCCATCGTCTCTTTTGTGTCTCCCTATTTCCAATGTATTATTAAGTTGATTGGGATTGACTTGTTAAAGAAATAGACAAACTTCTAGAGAACGTGAACATGTAGATAAACAAGTCTAAAATTTAACTCTATATAAATAATTTTACTTATGTCATTTTTAATAAGAAAGTAAAATTAGTTCTTTTGCATAAATTGTCATATCCATAAGATTTAATAACTAATCAAATATACAATGTCTGGACGGAGTATTCCACGATGTCTTTTTTTTTTTTCTTAATCGCCTAACATTATAATCCATATTTTGTGCATCATTATAATCCTTATTTTGTGCATTGGGATTGTATTTTTACCACATTATGACTATCAGTTGATGTGTCAAGTAATTTTTCTCAATAAATAGAGTGCATTGAGGGCTCTTAGTACTCATCTCAAAATATAAGTCATATTCTCGATAAGCATGAAAAATTAATTTTGCTGCTTATATTTAGTATATATATAGTTATATTTTTACTTTTACGTATATTATTATTTAATTATTTTATGTACATTATTATTAAATTATTTTAAAATGTAATATTTTAATTATATTAATTAATTAGTTTAACATCTAAACGGGATTATATAAGAAAATATAAAAAATATTTGTGATAAATATAGAGTTTTAAATTTAAAATAAAAAAATTTAAAAGATGTACTCTCAACTCATGTTTTGTACATGTCAAATTTATTGATTAATTATTTGTATTATTAAATAATTTTATATTATAATATTTTATATTAAACTCGTTAATAATTATAATTGCATATTTAGAAAAATTTAAAAATTATCACATTCTCAACCCATTTATAATCTCTACAATTAATTATTATAAAATAATTTTATATTTTAATACTTAGGTTAAATTCGTTAATAATTATTAGTTACATACTTAGAAAAATCCGAAAATATATTAATTATTATTAAATAATTTTATATATTTTATGTTTAGATTGAATTAATTGCTAATATTTAGATTATTACAAATAACTCTTAATTGACCTATATAAAATAGTTAGAATTCCAAAATTAAAATTAATCTACCAAGTCATATATATATATATATATAATTTACGTTTATATTTTTTATATTTATTATCCTTTTGTAAAAAAATTATATAACTCGTATTTTTTTAAATAAATATTTAAAATTATAATAAAATTATTTCAACTTTTATTGTAATAAAAATTAATTTAACTTATAGATTTTTTCTAATTAGATATAATTTATTTATATTTTTATATTGAAAAAATAAAAGTAAGATATTGAATTGGACAAAATATGTTAAAGATAATATTAAATTAGATAACATGTAATAAAAGAAAATTATTGAATTAGGCAAAATATAATATTAGGAAAGTATTAAATTAGGTAAAATGTAATAAAAGGAAATACTAAATTATGTAAATATTAGGCTCGGATGGCACCGAAGCACCAAGATATTTTCCAAACCTAACAAAGTATGAGAAACAGACACATAGAATAAGGATTTTGCATATATAAGGGAGATAGTTTCTTAAAGCGTGTAATATAATCATAAGTCTTTTCTTTTGGGGATTTAGTAAATATGCTTATAATATATTAGCAAGTCTTATTTTTATTTAGATTTTTTTTGAGAAATATTAATGACCTTTTGTGTGATACTTTATTAATTCTATGATATTTGGATAAATCCTCATAATTAACCTTTAAACAATTTTATAAGAATTTATTTATTTTTTGACAGCAAACAATCTTTAGATTATGTTACATATTATTATAAATTTTGTTAAAAGTATTATTGATAATATATAAGTATTAGCTGATAAAGATGGCGCATGATCTGAGGTTTCATATGTTGGATATGTTAGAGCTCTACGGGATATATTGAATAGAGATGAAACAAGAAGTTTGTAGATAATAGATTATTAATTTTTCAGATATATGTTGAAAGCAAATACTGTGTTTTGTAAACATGGAATTGCATAGAAGAAGCTAATTATGATACTGTGAGTTAAAGCGAATGGTACGGCGTTGACAGAATATTGTCGGTTCTGTTGTTCAGATTCCAATAATATTAAACATATGATCAATTATTGATTTCGGGTTTCCAATTAATGGGACTGCGGTTCTGTTGTTCAGATTCCAATAATATAAAACATATGATCAATTATTGATTTCGGGTTTCCAATTAATGGGACTGCTCAGTAATATTCTATATGGTTTTTATCTCAATTCTAGTTTATCCATGTTCCCACATATTGTTTATTTGGTGTTCAACATATATATGATGATAATATCATATCTATGTATCGAAAATCATTTCAATTAAGTACTTTAAATACACTAAATGAAAATTGTACTTGTTATGTTATTATTATGTCAAATCTCAAACGAAAGTAAAGAGAACTAACGTAATTTCAGAAACTAGTTTGAGATTTTTTTGAATGTATGTAAGTGCCCCTTTGCCGGTGCTATGGGGCAGCAACACTTTCTGCGGCGCAAGAGCCCTAGCCATGGACCTTAGCCACAGGACTGCCGACATTTTAACACGGACTGATTTTTGCGCATCCGAAGAGCTTTCGAGATTTACGTATATGTATAATTAGTTTAATACTCGTGTATTACACGGGTTTTATCAAAAGGTAAATATAAAAAATATTTGCGATAATTACAAATTTTTATGTAAAATGAAAAATTCAAATAATGTACTTTCAACTCTTGCCTTATACATGTCTATTCGTTAATAATTTATTTACATACTTATAAAAATTCAAAAGAAGTCACATTCTAAACATGTGCCTAATCTCTACTTATTAATTATTATTACGTTATTTTATATTTTAATGTTAGATTAAATTCATTAATAATATTACTTACATACTTTGAAAACATAAACGGATGTCATACTCTCAACTCGTATCGCATTGTATCGATGTCTAATCAATATTTAATAATAACGGGAAAATCCGCAT
>BMAC01000130.1:1456578-1522576 GCA_014905375.1 Phtheirospermum japonicum
TTTCGGAAAATTGGTGGCTTTCGGGTTTGGCTAGCCTTGGGTTAATTGAAGTCGTCGCCCATTAATGCCGCAGAGCCGTACGCAGCCCTGGGTGGCCAGCGGCGGTGCTTCCTTTCCCAAATTTAGAAGTCGAAAATTGGTGGCTTCGGGATGGAAACCGGAAGACGTGTTGGCCGAAACCGACCTCCTGGAAAGGGGCTTGCTGCTGTGCGGCGGCTCCGATTCCGAACCGGTTCAACGATGACCATCACACCGACAACGATGAGAATGAAGACGAAGGACCTGCGCTCTATACGACGTCGTTTGCTGAATCGGAAGAAAATTTTGTCAAATACCAGACGGCTCGGTGGGTTCTGTACTCTCTGCTTTTGATTCTAGCTTGGGGAATCGGCTTTGTTCATGCTCATGTATTTGCCCGTGCGGAGGTACATTCTGCGCAGTGACATCCGTTCGCAAAAACTTTATGTCACTCCCAATTCCATTGTTTACAAGGTAAGTAGGCAATGGAGTCAGCATATGCCCGTAGATATGAAGAAATGACATCTAAGATAAATAAATTGTATTTAAAATGTCAGTAATTCTTTTAAAAAAACCTAATTGATGTACTCAGATTTGATATTTATGAATTCTATGCAGGACGTTTGCTTCATTCTGTCACAAAAAAAAAAAAAAAAAATTGGTGGCTTCGGGTTTGCAGCCGGGGTGATTTCCAGGTTGGTTTGGGTGACGATATGGATGACGTGGGTTTTGGGTCTCGGTTTGAATCGGGCCTTGGCGGTGTTGATCGTGGGGATGTCTCCGGTGGTTGGCTGTGGTTTTGGATTTCGGGTCTCGATTGGGTTGCTGCTGATTGGGGGTGCCAGATTGTAGATTTTGACGGTGGTGTTTTTATTGATTTTTTTTTTCCTTTTATAAATAAATAAAAGTAAATAACAGATACATAAAATAAAATGTAACAATGTATTAAAAATAAAATATTTAGTGAAATATAAAATAAATTAGTTTATAAGACATAACATAGGAATAGTTTACAATCTTAAATCTTTTAATATAAAAAAACCTAAACTTGATCTAATAATTACAGATCATGAAGTGAGGACCGTGATTGCACTGTCCCATAACATAAGGAGTTAGTGTAACTTTCACTATAATTTTAATAGTAAAATGTAAAACGGAAAAATTGATCAGTCAAATCGTCCCCTCCAAGTCTCACCCAAACTCATATTCATCATTTCCCAATCAATTTCCCCAATAAAAACCTAACACACATCCGAATTTATTTTCAGAAAGGCGAGATTTGAAATTGAAGAAAGTAGAGTAAATGGAGAGTTTGTTGGTGCGCATGTGCATCGAGGCGGCGACTGAGAGCGCCGACGCCGTCGAGAAATGGCGGAGGCAGCGGCGGACTCTTGAGCGCATGCCGTCGCATCTCGCCGACTCTCTCCTCCACAACCTCCGCCGCCGCCGCCTGCTTTTTCCTTCTTTGCTCGAGTATGTCCTCATACTAACCTACGAATTTGGTTTATCATTTTCTTCTTAATATTATTATTATTTATTTGTTGAGCTGTGGGTTTGCGTGGGTGCTGAGTTTGGGCGAATGTAAAATTTGAAGTCTGCAGATATGCACATGAACACAATTAACAGATGAGTGCTCGTGATCTAACTTCACATTATAGGTGTTGTTTTTCATGAATTTGTTTGTGATTTTTGCTGCGAACTTAATATCTTTGAATTCTGTGGATTTGTAGATCATATTGCCACTGTAAGAGCTACATATATCTGTATTGTATTTGTCTGAGTTTTCTTATTCTAAGGAGTCTGATATATGATAACCATTAATGCATTTTAATTTAGACTGCAGAGTCGGGGCAAGCGATAGTTGATCTGTGTTTTCTCAAATGAACTGAATTGTAATGGAGTCGCAAGTCTTCGGTGGATTGGTGTTTTTTTTTTCTTCCCTGAATTGATTGATCAACGATTTGCTTCTGTGTGCATTTTATTTACTGTGTTACCGAAGTTATTTTAAACTTTCGAAAATGAAATATCGATCAGTATTGTTATACTTAGGAAGACGTCGAATTGATACAATTGTAGGACTGCATGTGTTTTTATTTTAAACATATAATAGAATGTCTGCATTGAATATTTCTTTTCAGTTAGTTGTGTATGGCATTTGATGCCTTCTTTTATATGTTATCCTTCAGAGTTTTCAAATACAGCGTAGAGGAAGTTGATTTGAAAGGTGAAAGCTGTGTAGATGCGGAATGGATGGCGTACGTGGGGGCCTTCCGATATTTGCGTTCACTAATTCTGGCAGATTGCCATAGAATCAACAATTCAGCTATTTGGATTATAACAGGTGCACGGTTGATTTATTTTGAGTTTAGTCAAACTCATGATTAGATATGCAGTATATCAGCCATGTTTATATATATATATATATATATATATATATGTATATATATATCGGGAGTGGATCCAATGGTTACACTTCTTATAATGAGTCATTAGGACCAAATCACAACCATCCAATATATTAGATCCAATAGAGATAAATTAGTTTGGGTGACAAATACATCTCCGTCTTTCTAAATGTGCATCATAGATTTTTAAATATGCAGTAATTAACATTTAAATGAACATTAATATTGCTAATTAATATAAGTTACATCATTTATGTTTCTCTCTCTTCTCAATTAATAATTTCCCTCAATTGAAATCTCTCTATAAGTCAAAAAATATAAATATTGCTAAATAAATTACACCATATTATTCCTTACGATCTAAGGAACAATGCTCATACCATTTTTTCAACAAATTTTTACATTTAAAAATTCTAATTGAAATTATTGCGAAAAAACAAATAAAAAAAAATAGAAATTCACTGCACATTTGGACGCATGTTATTGCACATTTAGAAGTACATTGATGCATTAGTAGAATGACAACGATTTTTGCATTATTTGTCATGTTTCTTCAAGTCAATTTTCAACAATTTTATTGCACATTTCATAGTTTGTTAATGCACATTTGATGCATAGTTAGTAGTACAAGTACACAATAATACGTGCTATATGTTTATTAGTCAATCATCTTCCATCCAATTTACATCAATCAGATCTAAAACTAGTGAGTGAGTGGCAGAGATTTGGCCCGACGGACTGATTTTAATAATTGAACCCATTGGATCCAATTTCTATATATGTACACTCTTGAGTTTGAAGGTATGTATTTCGTCAGCCTATTGCAACACGGCATGCATACAGGGACCTTTTTTATTAGTATTGATTGTATTTATTAGCACGTTTTAGATGTGTTTCGTCTGGACTGATTTCATTTTATTTTGTAAGTTTTGTCTTGTTCATGAATTATATTGTCAGTTATGAATCTGCTTCACATTTTCAGGCGCGACAAGTTTAAAGGAGCTGGACCTTTCAAGATGCTCCAAGGTAACAGATGCTGGGATTAGAAGTCTATTATCAGTTCCATCTCTCGAGAAGTTATGCGTTTCAGAAACAGGTGTTACAGCAGATGGTGTCGCTTTGCTCGCTTCACTAACTAACTTATTGGTGTTGGACCTCGGAGGTTTACCTGTCACTGATTCGGCTCTGAGTTCTCTTCAGGTGAAAAATCCGTTCCCCGCGTTCTTTCTCTTTGTCAGTGTGTCTACGATTATTTCTCCTAGTCAAATAATACAAAAAAAAAAAAGCAATTCATTTTTTGGTATGCACTTAAGAGTGACTGTTTCTGATGTTTCTTTTATTTCTCTCTGCCTGCTTAAAATTTTATTATTAGTTAATGTGAATTATCTCTATCACTAGACTCATGGACTTGTCAGAATATGAGTGATATAATTTAATATTTTTTAGGCTCTCAAAAAGTTGAAACATTTGGACCTTTGGGGGAGTCAAATATCTAATAAAGGTGCTGTTCTCCTCAAGATGTTTCCAAGCTTGAGCTTCTTAAACCTCGCGTGGACCTATGTAACAAACCTGCCAAATTTGTGCTCTCTTGCATGCTTAAACATGAGTAATTGTACCATACATTCCCTATTTGGAGGAGAAGGTCAGAAAATTTTCTTGGAAAAAGTTATACTATCTGGAGCTTCAATTGCTGATGTTTCTGAAGCCTTCCAATATGTTGAAACAAGTAAACTTTGTTTATTGGATATATCCAACTCTTCTATTCAGTCGTTCAGCTTTTTGTGTTCTATGAACACATTGACTGATTTGAACCTCAGTGACTGTGCACTAGACAACGATTCAGTCGAACACGTTGCATGTGTTGGAGCAAAACTTAGATACTTGAACCTCTGCAATACAAAAGTAATGTCTGATGGGATCGGAGTATTAGCTGGGCATGTTCCTAATCTGGAGACACTATTGTTGTCTGGCACACCTGTTGACGACAGAGCTATCTTATATATTAGCATGATGCCGTCGCTCAAAGTCGTCAACCTAAGCAAAACAAATGTGAAAGGTGCTATTCCAATATCAGCACAACTCAGTTCATTTTTACTTTTTCTATCATGCTCTCATTTGCTGTATTTGCAAGGGATAATTACAAAAAATACCTCCGAGGTTTAGCCTAAATACCAAAAAAAGAAAAAAAAAACACTCCAGTTATCTTTCAAATTTACAAAACCCTATTTGTAAGCAGCCCTATATTTTATTTGAAAGATAACTTATTTTTTAATTAGGCTATATTCCAGGGGTAGTACACACAGATCAAGAAAATGTTGGTTAATATATTTAAATTATTGTGTACTCCATTTATGCTTCTATACCAAATTAATTGTTTATTCATTGTCCACTCGGTTTTCATAATAGTTGGTCTAGGTAAATGGAGTAGTGTGATCCAATATAGTTATATGGGTTTACATGGAAATGAAAAATTAACTACATACTAAAGGTGGTAATGGGCCTAAACACCCGAAATAGTATCGTGGACTATGTTTGTGGGACGGAGGTAGTATTTTGTAATTAACCTTATTTGTAAACAACCCCCTGCAAGTGATGTTTCTACTATATCAGGTGTGATTTGCCCGGAAGGCGACGATCTCGACGAGATCCCATCATTATCTGCATTGGAAAATATTGTTCATTTAGAAAGATTGGACTTGGAGATGTTACAAATGAAAGATTCAGCAATTCCCCCCATCACAAAAATGAGCAAATTGAACTATTTATCTCTGGGAAGTGTCTCCCTCACGGATTTATCTTTACACCAAATCTCGTCATCTGCAAACCTGATCCATCTTGGTGTTCGTGATGCTGTGTTGACCGATGGTGGGCTTATTAGTTTCATTCCTCCACCGGCCTTGGAAGTGCTCGATCTCAGGGGATGCTGGCTATTGACGAAAGATGCTCTATTGTATTTCTGCGATAAGTATCCTCATATTGAACTAAGGCATGAGCTTGTCGAGACGATTGATAGAAGAAACTTTGATTATTCGTCTGCTTCACGAGCGAATATGAGGAGGACTTCGCAATCGAAGCACAAGCAGGGCAAGACCAAGCCATCCGTGTCACCCGTTAGGTCGGACGGGGTTTTTCTGGGTGAGATATCGTAAATTTATCTCTACCGAGTTTTATTTAATTTGAATTTTGTTGTAATCACTTAATAAATAATTTCTGTGCAGATCAAAGATTGAAATATAGCAGAGAAGAATTGTTAGCTCTGCAGTTTTCGTCTGTGGCATGTTCGACTTCTCGCTCATGGGGTAATCCGTGAGGACCATGACCTTATTGTGTGACCTAAAGGCTGGAATCTAACTTGTGGTTTCTTAAATTTGTGCCAATGGTCAATGCGACTCTTTTTCCTGGCACCTGTAGGAATGCATGGATTTTCGATTCAATTATTTAGTGTAAACTACTATTGTATTTTGTTGGGTAGACGGCACTGATTGTACCGTACGTCTACATCATAGTAATAGTTTACCTGTATTTTCTTCACAAAGTTTATATGGAAAAGAAAGAAAAAAAAGGGAGATGAGACCATTTTGTTTGTAATAATATTTTTAACACATTTTTGTAATTGTAATATTTCAACTATGTTTCCTTCTTCTTTTCTTCTTTTTTTTTTTTCCTTAATTTTTTTTCTCTTTTTCTTTCTATTTTGTTCAAATGAAAATAAAAATTACATGTAGATGGAGAACGAACTCGAATCATCTACATCATAGGCGAAAACTACTCACCACTCAGCTACAACGGCCTAAGAAACATAAAAAGACCTAAGAGAATACTAAACGACTCACGCGATAACAAATACATAACCAAGTGTGTATCTTCAATTCAAGGTACAATGAGGGTAAATCAAAGAATGGTTATTATGACTTGTAATGCGGGTTATAATCAAAGAAAAAGGCTTTAGGCTCGAAATTGGTTTACTAATAGATAATGTACGGTAGGCTTATGCAAGGAAAAGGCTAATAACAAAGGCCGTAATCCTACCCATATATGGCTTCCAAACATACGAAATGTATAATCGTGCAAGTTCTAGAACAACCAACAATGCGTGGCTCACCCACAAATAATGAAAAGGAGCATAATTTGTAATGTATGCTCATAGGCTCAAATCTCACTAAAAATCGGGTTATTCATGTTGAATCCCAATGTTGCCCGTCTAACGATTACCAAGAAAAATACACTCAGATTCTTTAGATTTTCTCGGGTTTAGAAGGCAATCGACTATCTCCTTGCGCATCCAGCTTGATTATGTGGTTTGCTATTTGATTTACTTGAGTTTTTAGATTCTTTATACTACATCTAGTGTCGTGCTGATTTTCGTCTATATTTTGCTGCTGTTTTTCCAAAATTTGCTAGAGCATCATGGTATTCGATACCATGGCTTTCACCATCTCCTCGAGTCATAGGGACGTGTCTTCTACTTGTGAATGATTATTATATTTTCACGGAAACTTTTGCCCCCTATGAAAATTTTGAGGTGGTCTATGGTCTTCATCGCCAAAGGAATATATGGGCTGATTTTGATAACTAAAATTTGGGTGGTCTCTCTAGCACGGGTTGAAACTGATGGATTAAATATCGAATTTTCTCCCTTACTCGTTAACGGTCCCCCACAACATTAGCATGTGCTTCAATCTCGACGAGTAGTTGTGTCATCATCAGTGACACGACCCACTGTCTGACAAATAATACATGGTCGAACCTTAGGAAGTCCCCCCGTAGCCATCTTAATGTCACGGATGTCAAATCATTTATTGGGCTTGCAACGAACCAGTGCATACTTAATTTACCGACTTCAACGAAATATAATTGAAGTGCATAAAAGTATATTCGTATACCATTAATTACCACGATATTTCTCGTATATCATTCGTCAAAGGTAATCACTTTGGCACTAAACATAACACGCAGCAAGGACCCACTACAAAAAAAATGGGATATGCTGACGGCCAACAAGCTGTTAGAATATACTGACGAATTACTGATGGGCCAATATGCTGACGGCCTATACCCATCAACAATATTTAAAAAAAAACAAAAAAACAATGCTGGTGGCAACAAGCCATCAATAATTTAATTAAAATATAATTTATAATATTATAATTATAATACATTTTTAAATAATACTATATATTTATAATTTATTTAATTATTCATAAAATAAAATATATAATTATATTAATTATTTATAAATATAATATAACACACATAATTAATTAGTTAATTATAAATTTAGTTTAATTATAATATAAATTTATAAAAATAATATAATTGTTATATATTTATATATCTATAATAATTATATATCATTATTTATATACAATATATATTTATAATATATATATATTTATAAATAATATTATATATTTATAATAATTATATATCATTATTTATATACAATATATATTTATAATATATATATATATATAAATAAATATAAATAATGTATTTATAGATAATATATATTTATAATATTTTATAAATAATTTTATTTATAATATATAGTTATATGTATATAACTATTTATAAATAATCATATTTATAATATATATTTATATATATATATATAAATTTATAATATCATTATTCATAAATATAATTTACATTAATAAATATAATATAATTACTATATATTTATATATTTATAAATAAGATTATATATTTATAATAATATTATGTATTTATAATATTATTATTCATAAACATAGTCTACATTTATAATTATAATACAATTAATTATAATTATAATTTATAACTTAATTTACATATTTAATATATATTAAAAATATATAAACTCTCACATGTACATGATCACTTGGCGAGATGGTAATACCACTCCTCTATTTATAAGAGGTTGTGAATTCGAATCTCACCCATCCCATGTGTGATAATTAAATTGACGCGGGTTGGACCAATTGCTGACGAATCCTTACAAATTAATTGCTGACGAATTCGCCATTCAGTAAATTTCCGAAAAGTTTATAATGCCTTAAAGACACCGTAGACTTTTCTTCTATTGAATAGTGGCATAACGGACATGTTAGTCCGTTGCTCTTCAACACCCTGACAATACAATGAGAATGAAAAGCATGTTGGCACGGCAACAAGGATATCTGCGCACCAATGCTCATTTCCTTGGAACAGATTGGGCAGACCGGCATAAGCGCCAACTCGTCTTGGACATCTTCCACTCTCATCCTACCAAGATCACGCCGTAATTATGCAGTCCAAGGTGGAGTCCAATGCCATTCTAGAGTTGGAGGACAACAACCTATGCCCGACATGCCATTCTCCAGTTTATGGTAAACCTACATGCAGGGGCGGATGCGCTTAGATCATCACCCGGGCTGTAGCCAGGTGGCCCCCAAGAACTTAAAGTAAATTTTAATTATTTATGGTTGAACTTTAAATCATCTACACCCATTAGCCAGGTAAGGTTTTTGTTTTTGTTTTTTAATTAATAAGGAACCCAGCCCAAGCCCATTATCATTTATTAAAACTGAGCCCATGACAAAAATCCTAATTAGCTTAACGTTGGCTTGGCTGTAGACTTAGGCCCTGCTTGGTTGAGCTGATTCAAACAGCTGATAGCTGATAACTGATAGCTGGTAGCCGATAGCTGATTTTTAATTAGTGCTTGGTAAATTAGTTGATTAAAGTAGCTGATTGAAGGTTAATTTACCAAAATAGATATGATTAAAAAATATAAAATATTATACATAAAAAAAAGAAGAATATAAAGAATAAAAGAAATAAATTTATAATAATTAATGAAGACTTACCAAAGAATATTAAAAAAAAAAGATAAATACTTGAAAAATAATAAAAAAATAATTATAACAATAAAAAACTTTAATTATGACTAATAAAAATATTTTCGTAAAATATAAGTAATATATTAGTTTATAAATAATATATTTTTTACAATATAAAAGGATAAAAAATGATTTTACCAAATAATGTAGGAGCTTATTAGAAAAAGCTACGATTTGTAACTTTTTGTGAACAGGAGCTTATTAGGCAGAATAAGCTATCAGGAGCTTATTTTTTGTTCTTACCAAGCAGCCTAAAGAGCTTATTGTGATGGAATAAGTTATAAGCACTTTCAATAAGTTCAACCAAGCAGGACCTTAGACTTAATGCTAAATTGAAAACAAAGAATAGGAGATAAACAGGAGTAGGAAAATGACGCAGACAAAAAAAAAAAATTGAAGAAAGAGGCCGACATCTCAAAGAAAACAAAGTTAATCCAACTTCTATTTCAACTTCTATCTTGTTTCAGAAGCTCCATAATCAGTAGGTAAGCTTTAAAAATTCATATATTCAACATTCAATATTTTAACCCTAAATTCTGAACTCTAATTCCTTAATTGTAATTTAACAATTTGAATTGCATTTTCTTTCTAAGCTTCAATCCCATCTAATTTTAATTCCTCAATCGTAATTTTTTTGTAAATTTATTAGCTAAGTATTATTACCATATTACAAAGAAATTTATTTTTCTTTGAAATTTCTAAGTATTATTATTTTTAATCCTAACTTTGATTGAATGTTAAATTATTAATATTTTCTTAAACAGGTATTCATGTCAAATCAAAAGAGAAAGAAGGGCAATATCCTTTCATTCTTTGATCCAATAGTCGATAATCCTTCATCATCCGATAGAGCCGAAACTAATTCGTCCATTCCAAATGAGGAGTCTGAACCTCCATCTAAATCTCAAAGACTTGAGTTTAATGAAACTTCTCTTGAACGGGATCCTGGATTGCGTATTCCGATGTGATGACATCCTATTAATCAGCGTGGTTATATTAGTCGAGCTTATATCAATATGGGGCCATGTCAGCCTAAATTAAAGAGTTACCCATTGTCTGATTCTGGTAAGCAAAAACGTGTATTTTGTTATCGATGGTTTGAGACATTTAAATGGTTGGAGTACTCTCAATCGGAGGATGCAGTATTTTGTTTTCCGTGCTATCTGTTTGAGTTAAATGAAGCACAACACTCTCCGAGGGTTCAGAAATTGGAAATACGTTAACAATCAAACCAATTGTCCCTTTTTGACTCATATGGGAAATTCTAAATCAAGGCACAGTAAATCTGCAAAAGCTGTTGTTGATTTGATGAATGTAACTCAACATATAGATAAAGTTATGAATCAAGAATCTTCTGAACAGGTTCAAAAGAATTGATTAAGGCTTACATCAACGATTGAGAGCGTTCGCTGGCTTAGTTTGCAAGCATGTGGATTGAGAGGTCATGATGAATCTCCAGAATCCCAAAATCATGGTAATTTCATTGAGATGCTTAAACTCTTGGGAAAATGGAATTCTAATATTGGTGATGTTATCTTAGATAAAGCTCCGGGAAATGCAAAGTATACCTCACCAGAAGTTCAAAAGGAAATCTTGCATATTATTGGTAACAGAATTAGAAATAAAATTCGTAATGAAGTTGGAGATTCTAAGTTTTATATTTTGGTGGATAAAGCGAAAGATGTATCTAACAAAGAAAATATGGCTATAATTTTGAGATTTGTTGACGCCCATGGTGTTTTGCGGGAGCGTTTTTTTCAAATTGTACATGTTCATGACACCACTGCTGCAACACTTAAGAAAGGAATATGTGGAGTTCTTGGTAGATATAATTTAGATATTTAGAATATGCGAGGTCAAGGGTATGATGGTGCTAGCAACATGTGTGGTTCTTTTAATGGTTTGCAATCTTTATTTCTTAAGGATTGCCCCTATGCATATTACGTGCATTGTTTCGCTCATCGTCTTCAACTGGCGTTAGTTGCAGCGGCTGAAAAGGAAATCTCTGTATGATTTTTCTTTTCAAATATGACAACTATTGTCAATCTCATTACATCTTCTTGCAAATGTAATGCCGAGTTACAATCTTTTCAAGTTGATGAAATTGCAAATTCTATTGCTATTGGTGAACGCGAGACTGGACGAGGAGTAACCAGATTGGTACAGTACATCGAGCCGGAACTACTTGTTGGATCTCCCATTCTGAGTCTATTTGCAGCTTAATAGATATGTACGATGCAACTATTAATGTGCTTGAAAACATTATCATTGATGGTTCTTTTACTTCGATGCGTGGGGAAGCTGGTGGTTCCTTAACAGTGATGAAGTCTTTTGATTTCATTTTTATTTTGCATTTGATGCATAAGATTATGGGGATCACGAATATTCTTTGTCGTGACTTGCAACAAAAGTCTCTCGATATCATAAATGCAATGGATTTAGTCTCGATGACAAAAACACTTCTCCTGACACTGAGAAATGAAGGTTTTTATATTCTTCTTTCATAAGTCGAATCATTTTGCATGAGATTAGATGTTGATATACCAGATATGACAGTTCCTTATAAGCATTATAGTCGTTCATGTCGTCAAAAGAATAACATCACTGTTGAGCATCATTTTCATTATGATATATTTAATTCTGCTATAGATTATCAGTTAGAAGAGTTAAACTCTAGGTTCAATGATGAGACGGTAGAAATTCTTATGCTCAGCACTGCTTTGGACCCGAAAGATAATTTTAAATTATTCGATGTAGCCAAAATTTGTACTCTTGCAGAGAAGTATTATCCTAAAGATTTGTGTGAACAAGAAATACATCATTTGAGGTGTCAGCTTCAACATTATGAGCTCGATGTAATTTATCATGAGAATTTTTAAAAAATGTCCACCATCTCAGAATTGTGTCGAGACTTATTCGAAACAAGAAAGGTGCAGTGCTACAGTTTGATTGACAGATTGATCCATCTAGTTCTAACTTTGCTGATTTCCACGGCAACTACCGAACGTGCATTTTCGGCTATGAAGCATGTGAAAACAGTTCTTCGTAATAAAATGGGAGATGATTTTCTGTCAGATTCTCTAATTATCTATATTGAGAGAGAGTTTGATTCAAGTATCGACTCAAATTCTATAATTGATGAATATTATACTTTGAATAATCGTAGATCACAACTTCAATAATATTGGTATGTCTATATGAATTATTTTTGTATCTTTTATTTTAAAGATATTTAATTTGATAATTAACATTGAATGATGGGTTTTGAAAATATTGGTGTATTTAAACTTCATTAAATTCTTGTAGGATGGTGGAGATTTTTGTCAGTTTATCCATGTTTCTGGATGCCTCTCTTCTAGTTTCAATGCCTCACAATTATTTTTTTAGTGGACTTTGCATTGGTATCAAGTGAACTTGTAAGTGCTTGTTTGGGATTCATTATCTTACTTGATCATCTCTCTCTCTCTCTTTTTTTGAGCAAAAACTGTCGAGTTTATTTATTTTGATTAATACAAAATCCCACGTTCCTTTTTTTTATTGTGATTGTGTAAGATAAGGGTAAAGTTCTATTAGTGTGTATTTTATTCCATATTATTTTGTTTCCATTAACAACACTTTAGCTCGAGTAGATTTACAATCCTGGCTCCGCCACTGCCTACATGAACAATTTTAGTTAACCTATCTTTGATTTCTATTCAAAGATTTTATCTTATTCTTAATTAGATAGCGTATAATTAATCATAGTTTGTTTGCTATTTGCTTTAAATGTTTATATAATTATTATCGGTGTTTCATATTTTGCATGCGTGTGTGTATATATTCTGTTGCAGTGTGCTGCCTATCAACAGAGAGATGCATATATTTTATAGACTCTACAGTGCTGTCTGTTTAAGTCTGTTATTTTGAAACTTTTTTTTTAATGATAGTATGAATCGGACGAGTATAAATTGTTGTTGTGTAATAGAAGTATCAATGCGCTGTTAGTGGAGTTGAGGAAATGCATTAACTCAGGCCACCTGGACTTGCTCATCAACCTAGCAAGTTTGATGGCATGATATCGGTGTTTTTCTTAATAGCGTAGATAGTAATTTATGCACAACAATCTTGTCGGATCCTACTCACAAATTATTTGTCAAACCAAAATTTCATATCAATATATCATAATACAAAATGTTACATTTTAATAAAAAAAATCAATACATTATAATACCAATACATATTAATATAAAAGATTTATTTTTGAAGTAATAATTTTGAGAACCGTTTTCATGCACTTTTCTAAAAAAATATGATTTTTAGAACAGATCTTTTAATAACGGTTTTAGAAAGTTCTCTCTCTATACACACACACACACACACACAAATTAATGAAAGGCAAGAGCCAACAATTATAAAAAGTATAAATACTAAATAATGTAAATATATTATTTATTTAACCAACAAATACACCAAATTATCATTGTCCATATTGTTCATATATTAGTTAGTTCACTCATAAATTCGCCAAAATCATTAACATTAACAAAGATTTTGTCTAAAGCATAAACTAAAAGCAGTTTCATCATCATCAGTTTCATCTTTAGCAATGAATTTCGAAGCTGATCTTGATTTGGACGAGTTAGATAAAATCATTTTGTGCTTCGAAAACTGACCATACATGCTGTATATCATCCTGATAGCACACTAGATATATCATTTATTAGTTTAAAAGTAAAAAAATATATTCTTTTTCTAAAACAAAATACTTACCATGTATCTCTCGTATGTGGCCGGTGCATTGCATAATCCGAATGACATACAACGATAAGTGAACCTGCCATAGGGCCACGTGAAGGTCATCTTCTCCTGATCATCGGGATCTATATGGATTTGAAAATACCCAGAGAAACGATCTAGGAAACAATAGTAAGATTGACGTAGCAATCTCTCGAGCATCTGATCAGTAAATGGTAAAAGGAAGTGGTCTTTACGAGTCATATAGCATTCAACTTATGCTAGCCGATACAAACGCTACATCCAGTTTGCACTCGAGTGGGCACCAAGTCACCATCTTGATTTTAAACAATAGTTACCCCTGATTTCTTGGGAACAACTTGAGTTGGGCTTACCCATAGGCTATCATAAATTGGATAGATCACCACAACATCAACTAATTTGAGA
This sequence comes from Phtheirospermum japonicum, assembly GCA_014905375.1. NCBI lineage: Eukaryota > Viridiplantae > Streptophyta > Magnoliopsida > Lamiales > Orobanchaceae > Phtheirospermum > Phtheirospermum japonicum. Next base: position 1,471,022 of record BMAC01000130.1, read on the forward strand.
ATTTTATTTTTTACTAACTCCATCATGGGTGGATTCAATCGTCATTGAGAATTATTGGACGTTCCAACACCCTCGTCGATTAAGATGCGGTGCATGCATACGTATAGACTTATTCCTCATAAGTCCGCTATTGTCCACCCAATCGCCTATTTGTTATCTTTCAATACTCGAAACAAGGACCCCTCCTGAAAAGCGTGTAACTGTGATGATGCGATCATAGGTAACGTAGCATTCTCTCCCCAAAACTCATATTTTAAGTGCTCCGGTAGGTACTTTAGTTCCAGTTTTGGTGCTTATATAGAAAATTACATGACCTTTTGGTGTGATTTAGGCAGTTTTACAAAATTAACCGCATACCTATTCGGAGTACTTAAGGCCAAGACCATCACATGCGTCTCATTCGTCAAGCTTAGTTCTATTACTGGGTAGCCCGATAAACGATCGCGTGTCTGCTCTATTTTGCCTTTTTCTTTCTTGTTTCCATCATTCGATTCACGTTTTTGATTCTTTGGTGCTTCAAGTTTTTTCCCATTTAGCGTGATAACACTAAGATTCTTAGATTTTCCTCGGGTTTAGAAGGCAATCGATACCTCCTTGCGCAACCAGCTAGATTATGTGGTCTGCTATTTGACTCACTTGAGTTTCTAGATTCTTTATACTAGAACTAGTGTCGTGCTGATTTTCGTCTATCTTTTTGTTACAGTTTCACCAAGTTTTGCTAGAGCATCATGATATTCGATACCATGGCTTTCACCATCTCCTCGAGCCATAGGGACGAGTCTTATACTTGTGAATGATTATTGTATTGTGACCCAATACTAGCGCGTGTCTGCTCTATTTTGCCTTTTTCTTTGTTGTTTCCATCATTTGATTCAGGTGTTTGATTCTCTGGTGCTTCAAGTTTCTTTCCATTCAGCTTGATAACACTCATATTCTTTAGATTTTCCTCAGGTTTAGAAGGCAATTGATACCTCCTTGCCCAACCAACTAGATTATGTGGTCCGCTATTTGACTCACTTAAGTTTCTAGATTCTTTATACTAGACCTAGTGTCGTGCTGATTTTCGTCTATCTTTTGCTACTGTTTTTCCAAGTTTTGCTAGAGCATCATGGTATTCGATACCATGTCTTTCACCACCTCCTCGAGCCATAGGGATGAGTCTTCTACTTGTGAACAATTATTGTATTGTGACCCGATACTAGTGTGTGTCTGCTCTATTTTTCCTTTTTTTTTGTTATTTCCATCATTCGATTAAGGTGTTTGATTCTCTGGTGCTTCAATTTTCTTCCCAATCAGCGTGATAACACTCAGATTCTTTCGATTTCCCCCGGGTTTAGAAGGCAATCGATACCTCCTTGCTCAACCAGCTAGATTATGTGGTCTGGTATTTGATTCACTTGAGTTTCTAGATTCTTTATACTAGACCTAATGTCGTGCTGATTTTCGTCAATCTTTTGCTACTGTTTTTCCAAGTTTTGCTAGAGCATCACACTACAACAAATGAGATCAACTGGAAGGACAATATTGGCACGACAAATATGTCATTCCTATAGGGTAAACATATAGGAATGACATATATAAGTCGTTCCTGTAGGTCAATTTACATATTGGAACGATATTTGTCGTTCCTATAAATAAAATTGTCGTGCCTACAGAATGTCAAAGTATTAGAACAAAAATGCCGCTCCTATAAGTACAATTGTCTTGCTAACAGAACACCAATTTATATCCCACCTTAACCGTAAACAAATGCCCCATGAGTGAGTTAATGGTGTATCTGTTCGAACGACAAGTACTTCTAATTAAACAAAAGTTCTTCCAACATATCACTAACCTCATTTAATACCTTCCACCTAATTTTCACCTTCTCCTCCCCAAACACTTTCAACTTTAATTTTCACCTTCTCCACCCCACGATAGTTCTTCTCACATGCTCCTCTCCAAATTCTTTTGCAGACTGAAATAGATCACAAAGTGGATTTGAGTGGAAGGGGAGTTGAGTGCTAGTAGCAAGATCTTTGTACCTCCGTTCCGTATCCTATAGATTCCCAGCCTATTTTTTAGGTAACGTCTTCAACTATAAATTAAAGAAATTCTTCTTCTTGTGTTTGGAAGGACTTGTCCTTTCAGAATGTTGATGTTGTCCTTCCAATAAGTGATCATGAGGAAACAAAACAGAGGTATGACTTCAATTCTTCTCCCTGCCTGCTGTGTTTATTTTTGTGTTTGTTTTCAAAAATAAAGAGCCATCTGTGAAATCCACAATACATCTGAGTTTGTGAAATCATGAAATATATTATTCATTCTTTTGCAGCAATGACAAATAACTCGTGGGTAAATCCTTCTTCTTGTGTTTTGAAGGACTTGTCCCTCCAGAATATTGATGTTGTCGTTTCAATAAGTAATCCTTCTTCTTGTGTTTAGAAGGACTTGTCCTTCCAGAATATTGATGTTGTCGTTCCAATAAGTAATCCTGATAAAACAACTGTGTTTGTTTTCAAAATAAAAGAACCATCTTGGAAATCAACAATACATTTGGGAATTAATCGTCACTTCCATCTCCATAAACAATTGAGACTAACCATGTAATTGAGAAATCAACCAAACAAATGTTGTCAATTTATTTTTTAAATATTTTTGGGTTGCATTATTTTCATCATAAAATATTATTCATTTAACAAAAAGAACAAACTAGAAGCGTGGAATAAGAAATATATTCATGTTTGAGACCAAGGTATTGTATATTGTATATGTTTATTAATATTAATTAATATTATTATATTAATTTAATTAATAACTGAGTCTCACGTGAAGTGAACCAAGTGCAATTGAATTCATTTTGTATCACATAATAGGCAAACACAAGGAAGAACAGAGATTTGACAATGCACACCATACACACAATCAAATAGAAAGAAAAATTGTAATTTTTCTATATTATAATTTTCTAATATCTTTGCGTTGTTTTGTATTTTTTTTCTTTTTGGTAATCAATCAACAGTTATATGTTAAGTTCTAAAAAGAAAAAAAAAACAGGGGTAGTTTATTCCATCGCTATGTTTCAACTTATGGTGGGAATTTATCTCGTCTTCATTCACAGTATAAATACACCCAATGAGAAAGATATAAGGGTAATGCATTTTTTCTCTAATTCTACTCTTTTCATATATTGATATTTTTCCTGTAGAGAGGCCGACTTAAGTATCGAAGAGGGTTAGACGGGAAATCCTCCAACACTCCCTTTCTAAACCTCTTTTTGATGTAGGAATTATAGTTTCGATGTAATCAACGACTTATTACGGAGGCGGGATTTTAAAAACAGACCATTCTAGTAAATAATAATGATGATGACAATAATAATAATAATAATAATAATAATAATAATAATAGTTTCCACTACACACTTGGAGTCGGTGACATTGATGACGATGACTATCTTAGTCATCACCGATGAGATTTTGTTACTCAAGTTTTAAGATTATCAAGTAAAAGAAATCTTATTATTTGTATTAAGTGAGAAATAAGTAATGATATTTTTACAATTATGTAAAAATCAATTAAGAGATTTCTGGCCAAAAAAGAGTGTGTCGGAAAAGTCCCGAGAAAACTCTTCGGCGGAAGTGCAACAACCTTGCTTCTTGTTGTTGTTACTTTATATTAATTAATTGTTTTCATAGTACGAGAACTGGGGGTCAATGGACTTACAATTAAGGTCTTAAACTAGTTGACAAACTCAATAGTTTATGAATAGCTATTTGACAAATATCCTTAATATTTATTAATTTAAAAAGACATTAAATAATTGATAAATTAATAATTTATTAATTTACAGACGTTCAAGCATATACAAATTGCCTCGTCTCTGTAAACTTCAATCAAGAATAAAGAGGAGTTCTGAAAATATGAATTCAGAAATATCTTTTATGAAAACAATAAAAAATGGAAAAATCAAATCAAAGAGCTCTTAGTTATGACAATAGAATGTAAATATCTTTAAAAGCACTTAATCTGAGGTAAATAACACAACTACAAAGACAAAAATAAAATAGAAATAGTGATGATTGAGGAACAGATAATTGATGAATACGCATTTGCTATTTTTAGGAAATTGAATATGACTATTTAATATTAAATTTCCAAAATAAAATGAAAGGAAAAATAGAGGGATCATTGATCAAGCTTCTTGGGTCTTGGAAGAGTACAAAACACACAGTTATAGTTTATATTAATAAAATAATTGGAATAACAATCAAGAGTTCTATCTTTCGAAATTGAAGACTTTTTGATTCATGAATGATTTTTACCCAAAATAACTCGAGAGTCGCAATTGTGTGTAACACTCTTTGTCAGATCTAACTAACTGTTGGGTCAAGAGATTTCTAAAAAATCAATAATTTCGAATAAAAGATTCAATACATCAATGATATAATCCATCAATTTGATCTAATACAAATTTCTTATGCCTCAGTGTGCCGAATTTTTAGTCAAAATAATACTGATCTTTGTAGAAAGTATAAGAAACTTTTAATATTCTACATTGTAAGTACACGTGAACAATTGTAGAAAGCTTAATCTTCGAATCAAACAAATCACCACCATTGAATGAGTAAATAAAAGCTCTCTCAATCAAATAAACTTACAAGTCTATTTTTATATAACGAAGATAAATCAGGAAAGATTATTGAAAAACTTTAAACTTACAAGTCTTTTTATATAACGAAGATAAATCAGGAAAGATTATTGAAAAACTTTAAACTTACAAGTCTATTTTTATATAATGATAAATCAGAAAAGATTATTGAAAACTTTTTGAAGTTACTAGAACTCTATAAGAATTAGAGGAAGAGGTAGGAGAAGAAGATGAATAATTATACCTTTTTGAAATTAAAAAAACTCTAGAAGAATTAGAGGAAGAGGGAGGAGAAGAAGATGAATAATTATAGTTATGTGTGGTATTAATTTCTGAATTGATTCGAGTATAGATCGAAATAGATTATGTCACACATACTAGTTTAACACTCATTTATTACACACGGGTTTATCAAAAAAAAAAATATAAAAAATATTTTTTATAGTTATAAAATTTTAAATAAAAAAAACTAATGATGTATTCTAACCATGCCTTGTACATTTATAATCTATTTACTAATTATTATAATTATTAACTAACTTTTATTTTAATATTTTAAAATTCATTAATAACTTATTTACATAATTAAAAAAAATAAAAAAACGTCACATTCTAAACCCGTGTCTAATCTCTATTAAATAATTAAGTACTATTAAATTATTTTATATTTTAATATTTAAATCAAAATAATAATAATTATTAGTTACGTACTTTRAAAAATTCAAAAGATGACACATTGTCAACCTGTGTCGCATTGTACTGATGTATAATTAATATTAAATAATTAATAATAATTATTATATGATAAAATAATTTTATATTTATATTGAATTCATTACTAATATTTAGTTAAATATTTATATTATTGCAAATAACTCTTAATTTACTTATATAAAATATTATTAATATATTATAATAAATTTGTTGTATTAAATAATAATTCTTAAATATGGAACTTCTAATATATTATAATAATTTTGAAAATAATAATTAATTCTAAAAATATGTAATTCCAAAAAATATAAAATATTTGTTTCTATATTAGAATTCTTAAACTCTTGTAATTAGGATTAATTTAGGTAAGACTCCAAACAATCAAAATTTGCCAAGTAAATGTGTGAACCATCACAAAATTACACGTCATCCTGAACCTTCCTGGGCAGACACATATGATAGAAATCTTTTCGTTTAGTATATAGGTTGGATGGAATATATATATATATGTAAAATTAGGTTCAAATGAAAACCATGTTGCTATGTGAACTTAGGGTCAATTATGAGCCTTAAATCTAATTAAATGGGTGGATCAGATTTTTTGTGAATTTTCTTATTTAATTAAAAGTATTAGAATTGTATAATAAAATCACTACTGGTGTATATAGTTGAAAATATTAATAAAGCACTGTGATTGTATAATAAAAGCACTCCTCGTATATAATAAAAGCACTAATTCGCATAGTTCTCCATGTCATTATATGCGAACCTATGCGAATACACCAGTAGTGCTTTTATTATACAATCCTAGTACTTTTAATTAAATAAGGAAATCCTGAAAAATCTGATCCATCCATTTAATTAAATATAAGGCCCATAATTGACCCTAGGTTAACATATAGGAACATGTTTCTCATTTGAACATAATCATATATATATATATATATATATATATATATATATATATATATAGGGTTGGGTTCAAATGAGAACCCGTCATTATATATGAACCTAGAACTCATCTTGACCATTGGATAATCTTGATGGTTGAGATCATGACATGTCAGCATGATAATAATGTAAAAAAATACATTAATTAATTAAAAATAGTATTTTGGACATATATGCAAATTTCGTCTATAAACTGCAAATTCAAAAATTTGAAATGAAACTCAAATTTTCAACAAACCATAACTTTTTCAAATTTTATTCGTTTTGAATGAAATATATATCAAATTAATCACATTCTCAAGATCTACAATTTAAGATACATATTGCATGTTTTAAAACGTAAAAAATATATACTGTGTAAAAAGCACAATGAACCTGAATATATAATTGCACCGTACAATATTAGGTCAGGATTAGTCTCTAGGTTCCCATATAATGATGGGATTCTCATTTGAACCCAATATATATATATATATATATATATATATATTTTGTCAATAATAATCGAGTCAGTTTTTCAATAAATATTTCAGATCATAAGATCACTTTTAACCTACTCACTCATCTTATCCGTCCTCTGAACTGACTGCCCCATTAATAGCAATAAATAAAATCATTCAATTGTCTTCAACTCAGGACTTCCTTATCCTCTCCCACGTACACAATTCACATGTCTCTCCTTTCAACTAGCCACCACCACTGTTCGTCGTTCTCCATTGGTGGCAAAACTTAATGAAGCTTACAATATCTAAATCGTTTTGTCGTGGTAGTTCCAAATTCAATTCTGGATTTACGATCTAGCATTTTGATCGACGGAATTCGTCGATCAAAGTCTTCAATCCGACAAGTTTGACGTTACATCTCCCAAGACTTAGCTCACCAAACTCCTATCATCCATCACCATTCAAATTTTGCACGTTGCACTTTACAAGATCACATTTATAATTTTGTCAACCCGATGCGAGACTGGTATTGGTGTTTGAGATGGTCAAATTCTCATATTTTTGTCTCTCTACCATAGCTCTCTTTCTCTCTCTCTCTCCCACACACACACACACACTTTTCTCCCATGGCCACTGGGATTTTGCAATGACCATGTGTTTGGAGGTCCTTGGTTTTGGGTGCTGAGTTCGGCAGTTTTATGGCAAGAGACTCGACTGATTGGAATTGATAGCTGAGGAGCTCTTTTTTTCTTCCTTCTGGATTTTCCGAGGAAGCTTGTTCGGCGGGTTGAGTTTGATGGTGGTTTCATATCTTGTATATATTAAGTATCAAATGGTTATAAGATTTTTTTAAAAAAAAACATATTGTGTGAGATGTTATTGCGTTGAAGTTTGTGGAATGCTAGAAATTTAGTATGCTCTGAGAAGATGAACATTTGAAGAATTTCTGGAATCTGAACATTTGATGACTGCGACTCTAAATATTGATATTTGGTTGGAATGTGTGTATCGTTTGGGGCAAATAGTTGTGTTGGAGGTTGGAGACTTGGAGTTGAATTTCCTGAGGCCGATTGGGTTTTGGGTTGGATGTCCCGACGATGTGGGTGGCTTCCGGGCCAAGTTGACTTGGGTGTGTGAGGCCGGTTGCAGCTTGCGACGGTGCAGGGGCGCTCTCGCGACGGTGCCATCTCCCTCCGTTTCATTTTTCCTAATTTTCTTTCTCCTTTTTATTTTTGTCGGTGAGTTTGATTGGGTTATATGATTTTCGATGGTTTTGGCTGGGTTTTTAGGCACCACATTGAAGGAGGTTAGAAAACTTTAATAACATTAAATTTTCAAATGAATAAAAATATTATAAATTTCACTAAAAGTATTACAAAAGTAGTTAAAAGTTTCACAAAATTTACATTATAAATTGATATGATATTTTCATATAAATATATTATAAATTACTGTAAAAATATCACTAATTTAGTTAAAAGTGTAATTTTTAAGTTAAAAGTATCACAACATTACGTATGAATATTATATTATACTTCTATATGGATTATCACAGTTTTTTTTTAAAGTATCACAACTTTAGTTAATTGTATAATTTATGTAAAAATATCACAAACTATAGTAAAAGTATCATAAATTGAGTTAAAAGTATCACCAATTTGTATATTATAGTTCTTTATCGAGTATTACAAAATGCAGCAAAAGTCATGATTTACATTTTGTGATATCTTTAGTTACATAATTATAAAAATTATAGACATTAGAACAAAAATTAAATTATATAAATATGTTGTACTTTAACTATATTTTTTATTTTTTAAACAACTTTTTTATAATACTTTAATTTTTGTACCAAGAAAAGTAGGTGTAAAAAATAAAAACATCATATATGTATTATTTTTGGGAAAATTTCAATTAATACTAAATCAATACTTTAAAATATTGGGAACTTCTACGGTGCCTTCACGGTACCATTCCTCACTTCATGGGGCTCAATAGTAACCATTAGATCAAGTTTAGTTTTTTTTATATTAAAAGATTTAAGGTTGTAAATGCAGGTGGGGGTGGAGGTATGGTGCCTTGAAGGCACTGTAGATTTAAGGTTGAAGGCACTGTAGACTTTTCCTAAAATATTTTATCCCATTAAGGCCAGTTAATTTTATTAATTAATAAATTATAAATAGGAACTACCTGTCCCTAAATAAACTGTAGATAGCTTTCCCTCAACTGACTTGCGTGAAAACAACAAATTCCAAAATATCAACATGAGACTTTTCCAACAAATTCAAATTGCTCCGATTCTGGAAGGTAATGGCTTGTGAAACTTCGAATCTGACAACACCGCATTCTAGGAAAACACCTCAATCATACCCATTCACATAATAATTAATACGAAATTTTATTAGTATGAAATTTTAAAGGAAAGTATGAAATCCGAACTTTAGTTCGGGGGTAAATTTGGAATATATGTATAGGAGTTAAATATTGAATACATATGAAAAATCGTTTGGCCTAAATGAAATATGGTTCTTTGCTTTTGGCCTAATTGGTCAAAGCCCATTACTTAAATTTGTGATAGTTTTAATTGAATATGTGATTCTTCAAAGCCCATTACTTAAATTTGTGATAGTTTTAATTGAATATGTGATTTTTTAAACTAAGTATGTGATACTTTTAATTTTTAAAATTGAATATTTATGGGTTTAGTTTTTTGTTTTTTTCTTCGCAACTGTTTGTGGGTTTCAATATTTATGGTCGTATGTTATTTGCTTTACTTTTGTCAAATTATAGAATTCCATTGAATTAAGTAAATTGAGGTTTTATCAAAAAAAATAGAAGAAGGGAAAAAGAAAAATGAAAAGATTGGAAAAATTGAAATTGAAAAGTAGAAGGGCAAATTAGGTAGTTCAAGTATATATTTATCATTTAGTGTATAAAAATAAATAAAAATTGATAAGAAAATAAATTATCCTGTCACGTCACCAATTTGGCCCGAACTTGATAATTTTGGATCTTTTTTGATAAATTAGTCAACTTAGTGGACGTTGTTTGATGCTGGCCAACATCACGTACCTTTTGTGAAAAGTGGCCAACATAATGCATTGAAAATGAAATTTTCAGGTTTCAGCAATAGCGGGTTCTCCGTCAACAACACGAGCTTGAATTGGCAGAGCAGTCACTGAGTCCCATCCAACATAACGGACACTTCAAAATATAACATTTTGTCGTGTCGTGTCCCTCGTGTCGTATTTTATTTTAATACGTTATGATTTACGTGACATAAGCTGATTCCATGTTGTGTTTCGTGTCCAATTCCCATTTTAGTACAACCTAAGCAACAACACCTGCAATAAATATCACCATTTTAAGTTAGCATAATAGAATATTTATTTTGCATTTTGATGACATCATTCAACATTCGTCATCACTAATTCCAATTGCATATGGGTTATAGGTTGCAGACAACATTTTGTGTCAGGTAAAATGTGGTTTCACAATAATATTAGTAAGTCAATTCCCAATTAATGATAATTTAAGTAAATTTTCTATTCTATATAATTTTATCTCAATTTAAAATAATATTTGAACTTATAAGAAATTTGTACATTTAAAAATAATTGGTCGATCTCAACTTCGATACAACATGCTATTTATAGTTTTTTATTATTAATAATAATTAGATTTACAAAGATCGAGTTTTTTCGTATAATTCAAACAGATCTTTTAGTTTGGATCCTTCTAATTAGACTCAATTCACTTGGATGTTAAATACACCAATTACAATCATGTTTGAAAGTACTCTAAACATCCCGTTCTTGCAAACAGAGGGGATTTTTGATAATTACTTTAGGTATTTCCTTAAGAAAAAGTATTTCAATTTCGAAAATCCCTAATATTTATAGAAAATCTAAGTCAACCCTAAATTTCAAGACAAAATAAGATCTCAAAGCAAGTTTTGTAATATTCAAAAACTAGTTTAATACCCGTGTATTACACGGGGTTTATTAAAGATAAATATAAAAAATATTTGCGATAATTACAAATTATTATGTAAAATGAAAATTTCAAATGATGTATTCTCAACTCTTGCCTTGTGCATGTCTAATTTATTTATTAATTATTACAATTATTAAATTTTTATTTTCATACTTAGATTCAATTTGTTAATAATTTATTTACATACTTATAAAAAATTAAAAGAAGTCACATTCTAAACTCGTGCCTAATCTCTACTTATTAATTATTATTACGTTATTTTGTATTTTAATGTTTAGATTACATTCGTTAATAATATTACTTACATACTTTGAAAACATAAACGGATGTCATACTCTCAACTCGTGTCGCATTGTATCGATGTCTAATCAATATTTAATAATAACGGGGAAACCCGCATAAAATTGAGTTTGAAGAAATGTAAAATATACAACACTCGCGTGTTACATGTGAATATGTGATATAAAATATTAAATTTATAAGACACTGATAATTCTATTGAGAAAATATCGTGCATCTAACTTGTAGTATATGTAATATTATTTTAATTTCTTTATTTTTTTTGCGTAAGATACTAATTTGTTCATGCAAAATATATAATATATATGTATCAATGCATTATATTTGAATTAGATAAAAAGATTTAGAATATAAATGTAAAGTATACAACACCTGCGTGTTACATGTGAATATGTGATATAAAATATTAAATTTATAAGACACTGATAATTTTATTGAAAAAATGTCGTGCATCTAACTTGTAGTATATGTAATATTATATTAATTTTTTTTTTCTGTGTAAGATACCGATTTGTTTGTGCAGATATATAATATATATGTATCAATTCATTATATTTGAATTAGACAAAAAGACTTAGAATATATTATTAGTATTAGTAATAGTATTACATTATCTTTTTTGTTTCACTTTATTTTTCGTTTTTTGTTTGGTGTAACAATAGTTTTTCATATATATTTTTATATTTATTTTTCTTTTTTAATAACTTTATATAACTCATATTTGTCTTATATCAATATTTAGAATTATAATAAAATTATTTCAACTTTTATTGTAAATAAAAATTAATTCAACATATATATATTTTTTTTAATTAGATATAAATTTTTTATATTTTTATATTAGAAAAATAAAAGTAAGATATTGAATTGGACAAAATATGTTAAAGAAAGTATTATAGTAGGTAAGATGTAATAAAAGAGAAATTGAATTAGACAAAATATAATATTAAGAAAATATTAAAGTAGGTAAATATATAAAAAGGAAAATACTAAAATAGATTAATATTAGGCTCGGATGACACCGAAGCACCAAGTTTTTTTCCAAAGCTAACAAAATATGGGAAGAAGACACATAGGACAGAAGGATTTTGCATTAATATATAGGGGAGATAACTTCTTTATCCTTCCTTTTTCCTTCTTCAGACTTGAGCGCTTCGATAGATTGAATCTTTTGGATAAATGTTTTTTCTCTACAGGCTCGAGTTCCTTCGGATTTTTTTTAAGTATCTAGACCAGACTTCAGGGGTTTTGTAATTTTCTCAATAAAAATTGCCACTTCGAAGCCTAAAATAGGTACTGATTCGCTTCGAATTAAAGAAAGAACTCAAGGAATGAAAACGAAGAAGCTGGGGACATTGTAAAGTAATAATTTGGTACAACGAAAAGAAATCAGGAAAAGCCATATATGTACAGTACATATCCATTGTTTATCTTAGCAAAGGTATTCAAAGAAAACATTGTCATCAGCAAATATCACAAAAGTAGATCACAACAGTTCACCCTTCTCCACAGAATGTACCTTTGGAGTAAGCTGCTTACTTCACACTTTTGTACATGTTGTCAATTACGCTCTGCCAAAAAAGGGTAAAAAATAGTATCAGCAAAGATATCCTCATTCCTCACATGATGTATATTCATAAGCCTCGGAAACCCTTGGAAATAAATCTCGCTGAAGTAAATTGCACAACAAAAATGCACTTGTCGATTAACCGCAAGGTTTTGAGCATCTTGCTAGAAAAAAAGTGAAGTTTTTTCCATCAAGTACAAGGTTTTACAAGAATCACACACGAGAACCAAGGTGGGCTGAAATATGATAGCATATGAATATTATTATTGACTAAATTGATGAGGATAAGAAGTTCAGTTAAATGGAGCAAATAGAACAAAAACGCTTCATAATCTTTTATTGGAGAGGTCAAAGAAAACCGACCTGGTAGTACTTAAGCATCTGGGGTCTCTTCTTCTTGAACGTTGGCGTGATAAGGTCTCGTTCCATGTCGAACGGGACAGGGTCAAGGTGCACAGCTCTGACGAATTCGAAACCCTTCAACTGCCAAAAGTCAATAAAAGGTAGGTTAGACAAAACAATGATAACTTTTGACAATTGAGCAAATAATCGAGAAAAGAGCCTGAGGGGTTCAAAACAATCGGGTAAAGAAAGGACAAAAGAGAAGGGAAAAAACAAAACCTTCTTTTCTTTAGCAATCCTTGACAGCTCTCCAAGAAAGTACTCTTTTACTTTGGGATTTTCACATAGGGCATTGAAGTCTCCGGATAGACCATTCTGTTCAGCCCATCGTTCAACTGCTTGCTGGTTTGGATTAATAACAGCAACAAGGCAAGACTCGAAGCTGTTCCCGTATATCCATATCTGCAATATAAGGAATAAATGCACTTTGAGAATGATACAACAGCAGATTACCACTACGAAAAGTTAAAACTTCCGGTACATAATAGTTCCAATCTGAGACCCGTCAAATTCACATTGTCAATAACGAATTAAGGTTAAGAATAAAAACAAGATTGTTTTTGGCAACCATTCACGCTCAAAATCATGTTTAAACTGCTCTGCAGGAATTTACTACTGTTGAAATTCATTCAAATTTTCAATTTTCTGCACAAGTAATTAGCTGCTTGATAAAATAGATTCATAAATATGAATATAGTCATACATACCGAGTCGATATCAGGAACAAGACCGTAGATATTTTCTAAGTTCTCTACGGCAACATACTCTCCCTGTGAGAGTTTGAAAATGTTTTTCTTGCGATCAACAATTTTCAAGCTCCCATCTGGTTGCCATTGACCAATATCCCCTAGCAAAATAGAGTTTGCCGAAAATCAGAATGAATGTTATCAACATAATAGACTGAAAAAAAAAACCATATGATCGATCAAGAGAGCCACCTGTGTGAAACCAGCCATCAATAAAGACTTCTTTGGTGAGGTCTTCGCGTTTGAAGTAGCCTGAAAATAAAGTATCTCCCCTTACACATACTTCTCCACGTGGCGTACTTGAGAGGGCATCATACCCCATTTCGGGAACAGATTCCAAGCAAACATCCACGTTTGGAACTGGGGGACCCACAGTGCCTAGCATGCTCAGCTCATCCGGTATTGTAACGAATGTACCAGCACAGGTTTCTGTTAAGCCTGCATGCACAAGAAAAGAAAAAAAAAAGTTCCAAGACTACATCAAGAAAAAAAATAAAAATGCTTACAACCATCAACAAATGAATTTCATGGGCTAGAAAGCAGAAATATGTAATTAAATGAAAATTTCGATCATTTAAACTTTAGCTGAAGGATACAAGACCTTAAAAAGTCAGTAACCAGTGAGAAAATATAAAATTTTGGTGGTCTTCCGTCAAAAGTTCAGGTGCACATAATTTGCAGTCAATCCCATTAATCAGCAGAGTAATTTAATTCGATCATTCAGATTTTTTAGACCACATAATGGAATATTGATCATTACTAGTTATCAGAAAGAAAAGGAATACCTACGTAACATTAAATCTTTTATCTACACATGTAACAGTAAATCATTAAAGTGTTAAAAGAAATACACGCATGAAAGCTTCAGCACACATCTTAAAGAGAATAACACACAGATGATGAGTTAAGTCTTAAATAAAAGAACCAACTCATATGCTGCAGAAACCAGAGTGTCAAACCACCTCCCCACACAAAAAAGGGAGAGTAATAGTAATATTAATTACAATAAAGGAAAGACAAATAACGCAACGTTGGCAGGGAAAAGATTTTGTTAGAGAAAGAAAAATACCGTATCCTTGAAGAACTAAAGAACCTGACACGACTCTCAGAAACTCTTCCACATGGGAGGCAAGAGGAGCTGCTCCAGATAAAATAACTCTAACATTGCCCCCCAAACCTTGTTTTATCTAAAAGAGCATGGCAGATGAGTTGGCCGTCACACTTCCGTGATATTTTTTCAAAATATGAATAAGGTAGAAAAGCCACATAAAAATAGTGAAAATCACCTTGCTGAAAACAACTTTGTCACAGAGTGGAGATGCCTCCGCGTGTTTACGGCCCTTCCTCATATTACGTAGCTTTCTGGGAAAGAGGAGAAAAGGGTGGGGGGGTGAATTATCTTGTTATGTAGGTCTTGGAATTTGGAACTATAGAAACTTCAAATATGAACATGCTCTGCCCACAAATGAGAGAATAGTAATACAATAAAGCCATACTGTTGCTGAAAAGGTTGATATGTCAAATAATATACAAGGTGTCATGATTGTTTTGACAAGGTATGCAGGGGAATTTCTTTCTCTTGAGTGCTCAAAAAGCCGAGAACAGAAAGAAAAGATACACCCTCCATGAAATTCAAATCCAGACTACACTGGACTTTATTTCAATCATTATTATACTTCCTCTAGAAAGAATAAGGCAAGAATGGTTAAGAACTTACAAAGAGTAAGCGAGATTGAACATGGTATGTTTTACGAAACCCCCTGCAGAAATCTTCTGTTGCAAACCTGAGAAGAAAAAGGTGAATCAGAACAAAAGCACCTGAAATAAGGTCATATCAAAAACATAGACTTTCTCATATCAGGCAACCTGAATTAGTAAATTAGCCAGTAACTTTACAAATCCATTGACAAGACATCGGATCTCAATATAGAGTGTGTTACTTAACAAGGAAAAAACTGACCCAATAAGACAACACACTCCGCAGCATTTCACACACCCATCTCAGAGAATGAAGAATCTAATAATTAATAGAAGTTACATTTAATTGTGGACAACAACCTGTATATATTCTCTCTAATACCCGAGGAACTGCACAGAAAATAGTGGGTTTAAGGATTCCAATGTCTTCAACCAACAACTTAACATCCTGCGAATGTGGAAATAATATAATATATCAATCACATTCTGAAATCTCTAGTGATTGAAATAAAATGAAACTTTCTTACCCCCCGCCAAAATCCAATCGAGCCCCCATTATTGATGAAACACTCTTCAATGACACGGTCAAAGATGTGGGCCAAAGGAAGATACGAGAGATATACATCATTGCACGTCACCTGAAAAATAAACAAGAATGAAACTGCAACTAATACCATTATTTCCTTTTGAATTGATTGTTTAGCACCTTCGACATTTTTTGATCAGGAACAATATAGTCACATTTTAAATATAATCTCTAGCATTTATTATATGAACAACAAAAGATAATCAAACAGATATGTAATCACCGCTTCATTGACACTCTCTAGCAGACGATTTACTCCAGCTATAAAAGTAACAATGCTGTTGTTGGAAATCATGACTCCCTTGGGGTCTCCAGTAGTTCCACTAGTATACATAATTGTACAAATGTCGGATTTATTTTTCACAGGAAGATCATAATGTTTATTTTCTCCCTGCACAATATAAATACAACAGAGTTTTAATCACTTCATCTGTAGGCAACAAATGAATACATCGGACGCTAGATGTAACAGGATGAGAAGAACAGAAGATAAATGAGTAGTTCTGTATCAAACTATCAATTGACATTAAACTGCATTTTCTAACAAATTAAGCCATTATAAGCATTGCATTCAAGGTTCTGGTATTCGGATCAGTTAAATATACGATGCATTAGAAAATATACCATTCATTGACTGGATTTCTCTCAAACACACAGATAATGGAAGGAGAAAAAGTTAATAGGAAAAGAGATTTTTTTTTTTTTTTAAAGTAAGAATTTCTCTACAGAGTTGAGATAATTCATCCTTTTCATTCTATTTTTCCAAGTAGCTTTGGTGGCTACAGAACAAATGCGTATAAAGCAATCAAATTCAGAGAAGGTTGCATCAAGTTCATTTCATTCTTCACAGCTACGATTAACTACATAATGCGAGGCAAGGAAATAAGCTCTAATATGAACAATATATAGCAACTTATCCAAATGTTCCTAGAGATGGTAACAAAATAATAAGGTAAAGAACTGAAACAGCAACTAGTAGGAACCACAAATCATCGCAGTTGTTACACAAAAGTAGCAAAGAATCACTGATAACTCCCTATTTCACATAAAGTGTTCAGGGTGGTTCTTAATTCTTCATTTTCTTGTTAATTGGGCTGTTCTACAGATACATGTGCAACAAAGTGATAGTGGATTCTTTTATCAAAACCTTCCATATGATTTTAGTTGACAGGAAATAAGGCCAGACGAGCTATTTGGTAAATTGATTTCAGAAAATTGAGCAGACTCAATAAAATCAACCAGGTTAATGGATGTAAAAGAAGTTTGAGTTAAACAGCCTCTTGATTATGTTGAAGTCTCCAATTAAAAAATCAGGATAGATATGAAAAGATGCAATGAAATTCAAAACCAAACTGGTATTCACTTAACAAGGACCAAGGAGGGACAAACTGGATGATCACTAGCGCTACGCCTCATGCATCTATTTTCCTATTTTAGTCACAATTCATGCCAGTTGCCGAATGCAAACCCTAATCACACAAGACAGAATAAACAGACCAAAATCAAGAGGCTTACCAATGACAAAAATTCATCCCAAGAATAAATGGCCACACCAAAATTTTCAGCTTCTTCCTTCTGCTGAGAAGTAACTTTCCCAAAGCTTACAATTGCTGAAAAGTGAGCAGTGCATTCATCATTATCATTAACATCAACAAACAATAATCAAAAAGAAATATGAGTCCGTTAAGTAATTACTTTTCAAGTGCGTTGCTGCATTTGGAAATGTTTTCAGAAGCTGCAAATCAGAGGTAAATGTTAGTATCAATCACTCGTTTCCAAACCTCAGTTCCATCATCAAAATATCTACACCAACACAACTCCACCATGTTTACAAGAAAGGGTCTAAACTTGCACCTTGTATGCTCAAAATAGTAAGAGCTGAAGTGTCATTTAAAATATATTCAAGACAATATTACCAAAGCTTCTCATTATAGACTTAAAATTGTTTTAAAAAAAAACTTCCATAATACACACACAAAAAACTGTTAGTATTTCACAATTTTACCTCCGAGACTTTTTTCTCTTCTACGAAAGCAAGTGCAACTTCAGCATGGCAGATGATAAATTCGATGGCCCCAGCACCTAAACCACCAAGGGAAGTATAAGTCTCACAGAATATTAACTGCTGGCACTTAACAAATGCATCCAGTAAATGGAAATGGACTAATAAGCTTGTGAATTGTCTATATATAGGCACGCAATGAACTAGGTAAACAAATACCAAAGGAATGATACATACCTAAGGTGTCATATAGAGGGACACAATAGAGTCCATGAGCATTACATGCCTGCATCAATTTGTTAAATTTCAGGGTCAACTTGAAAAAATAATGCATCAATTTGTTAAATTTCAGGGTCAACTTGAAAAAATAATTCAGATAGCTTCTAGACTACAGATGATATCCATCTTCAAGGTCCCAAAATACAAAAATGTCGGGAAGATATTTAGAGCGAAAAAGAAAACGAAAGGAAACAAATGAAATGCAATGCATTGACTTTTTATACTTTTCTTTGAACTTAATCATTATATTGACACAAATGGTTCTCTCATATACTAGCCCCTTTGCTGTGGAGAAGCTACTTATATTTTACAAGCCTTCAATAAAACAGAATGATGGGTGGGGTGGAGACTTTAAAAAAAAAAAAAAAAAAAAAAAAAAAGAGGGATAATAGATGTATTAACTATTGACATATAACCACAGGAAGTATAAATGATAAACCACTATTACAGGACGGGCAAATTTATTTAGTACGGCTACAATTATCTGCTTCAAATCATGAAATGTCTTTAACCAATCTATAAGATTTGTGTCCACGATAAACAATTCCATTTTATTATTTATTACATTTAACTTTCTAACTCTTCGTTGGGGCAGTATTCGTCACATGGTGTACAAGAGCAGTCTAATGTGATCAAAAGAGTACAGCACAAAGTTCTTTGCATTTAAATGAAAATACAATTTGATTGGTGAATATATATAAAATAGAAGACCAGGTTATCCAAGTAGTTAAGGCCTTCCAGTATTTCTTCCTTGAAAATTGGATCATAAAATGCTTAAGACAAAAAAATAGTGCACATGCCCATACACATCATATGAGGACACTCACAGGAGAGGAGAGAGAATAAAAATCTTTTTAAGTACCTCCATACTCATAATCCACTCCGAGGAATTAGCACCATAAATACCACATCGTCCTCCCTGACAGAATTATTCAGTTAAGTTGAGTGAGATATACACACTATTATACTACCAGAATAAATATACAAGCAAACATTTAAAAGGCAAGCTGGCAAGGATAAACCGAAATGACAAGATGTTAAAGAGATCATCACAGAGTAAGGACAAAGATTGGCAACACAGAGAAGTCAACACTAAGAACCAGGAAGACAGCACATGCCAAGCACATAAGTTTGTTAATAATTAATAATTAACAGGAGAACAGCAATAAAAAAATGCAAAAATGCAAAATGCCTCATAAATAATAAACAATAGAATAAGGTATTACAATCAGTGTGAACCCCAGGCAACATACATCATATATCCAAGCAAAGTTGTAAAAGTATACAAAAAAATGACACAATTCATCGGGTCTTTAGCATTGAAATTTTCTTTTCTTGGTCGAAAGAAAAATTGGCAGCAAAAACAACATTTCTTTAGCAAGTCTAGTGATGCTTACTTTCTCAATGCCACAACAGCGGATGGAGTTACCAACTTTTAGCACTATGTCATACACTTCTTTGTAAGTCATCCATACGTATTTGTCAGGCTGATGAGGCAGATGAACAATGAATATTAGCCAAACCATTACCAAAAGAAAGAAAAAAGGGAAAAAGTGAGAAAAAAAATTGTGAATAAAGTTAAAAGTTTCAGGCATGTATGCATGAACAGTATACCTTCCCATTGACAATCTCAAGACGACCAAGCATCCGGTTATTGGGGTACTTCTCTACTGACAAACTGTGCCATAAAAAAAATGTTTGATTTATATAAGCCTAAGAAATTAAGATACAAAAGAAAACAGTATACAAATTCAGGAAGATAATCCAGTATGCAGGAAGCGCAGACAATCTCCAGGAGCTAGAGTATCCATGCTAATAAGAAACAAAATTACACGCCGCACGAGAACCATTGCAGACATTTTTGTTATTTTTCTGATACTCTGCACAGATTACACTTCTATATCATCCCTGTCAAACCTACCAATTAGATTATGGACAGGAGTTTCCCGGAATTTCATCAACTTTTAGTTTTCCTTTGTTTAAGAAACTATCATCTAATTCTTATAACTGAAAAAAATCCATTCACATTTAACAGAAGAATAATAATATTTATTAATAATTATTAGTATTATAATGATGATGATGATAATAATAATAATAATAATAATAATAATAACAACAACAATAATAATAATAATAATAAGTAATAGACTTTAGATTTATATGTTACGCATCAGTTCCTGAAGGCGTCAATACTAATTTATTATTTATTTTTTTATTATTATTATAAGTATTAGGCTTCTAGTATTTTGAAATTTTCCCATATCTGGTTGCTCATATTGTGTTGTTATTCACCTATGTATCTATCCTTCTCAACCTAATTCTTACCCAGTAATAGCCTATGAGGTCAGTAGATTTATAAAGGAATGGGAAAGAGGAGAGAGAAAAAAAAAGGAATTCCGTGAATACACTCAAAATGATTCATATAGTTGATTTGAAAGAATAGTAGAAAGAACACGGAATTATGCAAAAAGGCTACAAAAACATAACCATATTTAGGTTATCCACCAAATTCGCCAAATTCGCAAAGAGAATTATTCAAAGGGCAAAGAAAAAGGGGAAAATGAAAAAAAGACCACCATCTCCATATTCGGAGACCAATATCACTATATCATGACTCTGAATCTTATTCGAGCAAAAGGAATAGTGCTTTGATGCACATACTGCGATCGGAATCAGTCGGACAAACAAAAAAATCATTCAATTCTCACAAAACACAGTCAATCAACTCCAAAATTGACGATTCACGAGCAAGGGAAACGTTGACTTCACTTTCACAAGCCATAAAAGCCACACACACACAAGGAGTGAAAAAATAGATGCAGTTCACGGATTCAAGTCACACATGCGTCAACCGCTTTTCAATGAATGAAAACCAAAGCCTCATAGAACTTGCGGAACAAAATACCAGCAACAAAAACATCAGAAATATATATATATATATATAAAGGAAAAAGGAAATCAGACCGGAAAATGTCCCAGCAGCAGTCAAGTCCGGGAAGCGGCGCCGGAAAACCGTCCTTAGCAAAAATACTTCGATAAACCGGTCCGATCGACGGCTTTCCATCCCTGGCAAGCTTCGATGGCTCCACCTCCACAATATAGCTCTGCTTCGTCATCCCCAAAACCTTGTCAAAAATCTCAAATCTCTCTCTGCAGACCAAATGCGCGTACGGAAACAGTTTAAATAAGACAAATTAATAAGGCTTGTATGTGTGGACTAAGTAGCTGGAGAGGGTGGGTAGGGGTAGGGGGTACAAACGTATACTTGTAAGGCCAGCGTATACTTTGACTTGAAAGAGGAATAGCAGAGAGATGAGAGAGACAATGAGAGGGGGAGGAGGATAGTCTAATATGAGATTCACAGAGTTCAGACTGACTCAATTTGTTTTTTTGTTTTTAATTTTTATTAGGAAGCTCAATTATTATTTTACTTTTTTGCTCTTTTTTTATTTGAGTTTTGGTCTCGGATCTCCCGTGCTGCTTTTCTATTTCAGCTATTAATGAATTTAATAACGTATAATTATGACATCACTTATTAATACTCATTTATGATAATATTTTATATTGGGAAGAACTAAAATCGTAAAATAATAATAAAGGTAGTAGTAAAATTATTAAAGTACTAACATTTCAAGATAATTATTTTATAATTATAAGTATTAAATGATCATAATATTCTTATATTTGGAATAATTAAAAATTTGAAATAATAGTATATATGAAAAAAAGTAAGTAATATTTAATTTTTATTTAAAGAGTAAAAAAGTAACATTAATTTTTTTAAATATAACAAATAAAATGTAACATGAAAATTTTCTAAAATAGAACATGTAGTAAAAAAAATGGAACGCAAATTCAATCCCATATGTTACACAAACTTGACGGTCCAGGAATGTGTCAACTTATCTTCTTGATTAAGTTAGACACATATGATATGATCTCCATTTATTTTTTAAAAAAAAAATTTAAGTTAAGATTTATATTTTGTTTGTATATTATAATTCATGAAATGTTTAAGGTGCATGAAGGCATTATGCCCCCAACCATCTGCAATTATATCCATATATTTATTAATATTTGCAACCTGTTTTTATCCAATGGTATAATATAGGAGTATAATATAATTTATAACAAAGAAATATATTTCTATGTAAGGAAATGGAAATGAGACAAATTCAAACATGGATCCGTTATTAATGTCAATGGGTCTGGTGGGTTAGACCCACGAGTTTCATTCAAGTCCAGGCCAAAGGCGGGTCACCTACCCATGCAGATCGAGGCAGACAAGAATTGAGACCACCATTTTCTTAACAAAGTTGGTTTCGTATTTGGCCAAAAACCATCCAAAACCCACAGTATTGTCATCCCTATCAACAAACAACGGTTAAAACTCAACTACGAACCAAACCAAAAATTTAATTGAAATGCGTAAAGGTAATAATTTGATGGGAAAGGGCAAAATTGTAATTCAATACTACCAAAAAAGTTATACTTAAATGAAGTATGTATTTTAAGAATTACAATATTTTATCTTTATACATACGGTGTACAGTAATCCTTTTCTTCCCCATCCTCAATTGGAAGAACATTCATTTCTTAGTTAGTTGTTTTTATTTCTTATATGAAAGTTCTATGAATCAAAATTGTTTTCCTCTCCTATCTCCTAGTGATTTACTACTATAATGTTTGTGCACGTAGTCATTCTATATAGAGATTTTGTTGTCATTGAGTCGAAAGGGACTTTTGATGTTTGAACTAAGGCTTTTGAAGTTTGTAAAATTTAATGACCGTATTTGTTTTGCTCGATAAGATAGATAATATATTTGATTAGTCTAAACTGAGAATATGAATACATTATTATTAGCATCATAATTTTTTAATTGTTTAGAAATTAGATTGCCAAATCTGAGAATATGAATTTATTATTAGTATCATAATTTTTCAATGGTTTAGAAATTAGATTGCCAAATCTAAATAACAAACGTGTTTTTGGAGCTTCGGACTCAGTGACGGAGCAGAGGGCCGGTAGAGGCGGCCTCCTATTGAATTTTTGAAAGTCAAGTTAATTTTATATAAATGATTGTGAATTTATTTTATTTTTATGTATAGTTGTTAAATTTTGATATCTAGACCCCTAAAAGAATTGAAAAAAAAAATTAATTCCCAAACACGAAAAAGAAAATCTTGCCCCATCGGCTATCTCCAAACGTATGTTCAAACTCAAATTATTTGAAACTCCAAAATATTTTATTTTTTTAGTATTTTTTTTTAACTCCAAAACGTTGAGTTTTATAATTATAAAATTAAAAAGAAATTAACTTAGTGAAAAGTATTTATTATTATTAGTCTTTTGCCTTATATTCAGTTTTATGCTCCATCCTTGTTAGACTTTATCTAAGACTAACTCCAACAGACTGTGGACCAAACTCCCTAAATTTTACTTCCTAAACTAATTTTTTCTAATACATTTATATAGAGTTAATTTAAAAAATAATGATAATCTATAAGGAGGCTGTTGGAACAAATTTTATTATTTTGACTCCCTAAATTGACTAAGGAATCAGTATAGGGAGTCTCTTGGAGATGGTCTAAGGCATTTTATCATAGTTTTTTTTTTTTTTTTTCTCTTTTTTCTTTTGTTTGTTTGGGAGAATGTTATTGTATTGAAAAAGTCTTGTTTCCCGAAAATGTCTATTGGATGGGGACCCGTATATTTTACGAGTTATCACGACTCGGTATACCATTTCCGGAAACTTTGATTAATTCACATCCAGAAATATTTTGACGAACTTTAATTTTCTTTGTATTCGTCTTAAGTTCAACGGTTCAACCTGTGGCCATCTAATGCGTGTCCGCATAGTTTTTTCTTCCATTGCTTTTGTTATTTTTAAACGGATGAGATCTGTTAAACTAAATATTAATTATTGGTTCAAACGGTTTATAATTTAAAATGTCCATGCATAATAGATTTTAAAATAACAAAAAAAAAAATCTTCTTTCAACAAAACAGATGTGCAATACAATTCATATTTATGTCTTGCACTTTTTGAAAGAAAAAAAATCTATTCGAAATTTCATCCTGAGTACTTTCATATTGGTGAGCATTTCAATACTTCTAATCACTTATTAAGTTAACCAATATGTAATCCAATTCAAAATTTACATTCACATGAATCAAGGTGATACCATATTCACCTGTTGGCTTTTGTGCTCCAGATATTAACTCGGAGCAAGAGCCACAAATAGAAAAATTAATAAACTGTTAAATTTGTCTTTAAAAGCTCAACAGGAATTAAAATAAAAATGTGATATTCACAAATAACAAGTTCCAATAATTTTTGTGTTGAAAAGATTCCTATATCTTATGTTTATACTTCGAAAGTTTCGGGATGACGTGTAATTTTCTGATGGTTCGTATACTTATTTGGCGAATTTTGGAGAGAATTATAATATCTACTTAATTTATTATATTTTATTTTATTATATCTTGCCTAACTTAATCTTTTTTTTATTTGTATAATTTAATATTTTTCTTTGATTATATTTTGTCTAATTCAATATTTTTTGTTATTCTTCTAATATAAATATATAAAAATTAGAAAAAAATAATAAATTACTTATCTTAATTAAAAGAAAAATTAATTATAAGATAATATTAATTAAAAAATTTAATTATTTATTAACAATTTAAATAAGTTGTATTTATAATAAAAGTAAAATATTTTTATTCTTAGGAATTAAAATATATATAATATATTTTAATTACGAGTTACTTGCAATAATCTAAGTATATAACTAGATATTATTAACGAATTCTATTTAAATATACAAATATAATACGACACGGGTTGAAAATATGTCAGCTTTTGGCATACAATAATCTAAGTATATAACTAAATATTAGTAATATATTCAATATAAATATAAAAATATTAAATTATACAGTAATAATTAATAAATATTAATTGGACATCAGTACAATGCGACACGGGTTGAAGGTATGACATCTTCTGAATATCTCAAAGTATGTAACTAATAATTATTAACGAATTTATTCTAAATATTAATATATAAAAGAATTTAATAATAATAATTAATAAAATAGATATTAGACACGGATTTAGAATGTGACGCMTTTTGAATTTTTRTAAGTATRTAACTAAGATTATTAATGAATTTAATTTAAATATCAAATACAAAATTATTTAATATTTATAATAATTAATAAATAGATTAGACATGTACAAGACACATGTTGATAATACATTATTTTAATTATTTATTTTAAATTTAAAATTCAGTAATTATCACAAAAAATAGTATATTTATCTTTTGATAAGTCGTGAATAATACACAGGTATTAAACAAGTATATATTAATGCAAAATTCTCATAATCTATGTATTTACTTCGTGCTTCACTTAGATAATAATAATAAAAAAAATTGGTGCTTCGATTGTTTGTGTGTCATCCGATCCTAATATATACCTAATTTAATAATTCTCTTTTATTGTATCTTGTCTAATTCAATATTTTATTTTTATTATATTTAGCCTAACTTAATAGTTTTCTTTTATTATATTTTATCTAATTCAATAATTTATTTTTATACTCTTAATATAAAAATATAAATAAGTCATATATAATTACTAGAAAAAAAAAATTTAATGAATTATTTTAATTAAAAGGAAAATTACGTATTAAATAAATTTAATTACAAAAAAAATTATTTATGAAACTAATTATATAGAATGTATTTTATAAACAAAAGTTTAAATAAATTATTTTTTAAATTTTAAATATTCTATATAGGTAAATTATGATATATTTGCAATAATTGGAGTATGTAACTAAATATTAGTAATAAATTCAAACTATATACAAAAATAAAAAAGTTATAATAATAATTAATTAATATTTATAGACAATGTCACAATGCGAGAAGGTTTGAGAGTATGACATCTTTTGAAGTTTCAAAGTATGTAACTATAATTATTAACAGAATTAATCTAAATATAAAATGAGTTAATAATATTTAATATATATAGATTAGAGACAGATTGAAAATGTGACATCTTTTAAATTTTTATAAGTATGTAAATATAATTATTAACGAATTCAAAATAAATATTAAAATATAATATTAATTATAATAATTAATAAATTGAATAGGGCACGGGTTGAAAAAACATCCTTTCAATTTTTTATTTTAAATCTATAACTTTGTAATTTTCACAAATATTTATTATATTTAATTTTTTATAAATCTCGTGTAATACACGGGTGTTAAACTATAATTACAAGGGTAGTTTTTTAGAACGGAAATTCTTATGAGAAATATATAAGGCAAAATCAACTATACATCAAGAAGAAAATTCTAAATTTTTATTGTTACCCAAAACCACAATGGTACTTTTTGTAATTATATTAACCCTTATAAATTATATCCTCGAGGCTTAGTACAATTACAAAAAATCTAATGAATATATTTTAAAATTACAAATACCTAATTATATCTGAAATTATTTTACAAACGAAATTTATAAATAAAGATTTATGTTAAAAGATATATGATTTGATGACATGAATTTATAGTGCTTAAATATATCTATATACAATAAGGTTTAGGTAGAGAATTATCACTCCTGTAAATTAATTTAAAATCATCACAATATATGTGTCTGTTTCGCATGCTTCGTTTGATAAATAAGAATTATAGTGCTTTGTTGCTTATGTGTCATCCGAGTCTAATGTCTACCTAATTTAGTTTTTTTTTTTTTTCGTATCTTGCGTGATTTAATATTTTCCGTTTATTATATCTTTCCACATTGAATATTAGATTCTATTATATATTATCTAATTTATTTTTTTATTTAATTCAGTATCTTTCTTTTATTTTCCTAATATAAAACATAAATAAATCACATATAATTAGTAGAAAAATCTAAATTAGTTATTTAAATTAAAGATAAATTACATATAAAATAATTCTAATAACAAAAATTATTTATGAAAATAATAAATAAGTTGTTTTTATAATATATGTAAATTAGGAGTTGTGTGCAATAATTAAAGTATGTAACTAAATGTTATTAATGAATTAAATCTAAATATATAAATATAAAATTATGTAAGAATAATTAATAATATTTACTAGACACGTGTTAATGCGACACGAATTGAAAATATGACATATATTTAAGTTTGCAAAGTATGTAACTAATAACTATTGGTGAATTTACTCTAAATATTAAAATGTAAAATGATTTAATAATAATAATTAATTGACAGAGATTAAACACAAGTTGATAATGTGATATTTTTTTAATTTCTCTAAGTATGTAAATAAATTATTAATGAATTTAATCTAAATATTAAAATATAAATTATATAATAATTATAATAATTAATAAATATATTAGACATTTACAAGACACGACTGAGAATGCATCATTTTTATTTTTTTATTTAAACTCAATAATTTTTTATAAGTGTTTTTAATTTTATCTTTAATAAATCTCGTATAATACACGTGTGTTAAACTTGTTGATGAGTAAGAGAGAGGGAAAAAAGTCACTTATAAGAGAGAAAAAAGTCACGTATAATAGATACTCCATTTATTATTTTCCTTTATATTTTGTTGTTGTTATTATATTGTATCTCGACATTTTTTACTTTTGTTGACTTTCCTTCTTCTTCTTCTTCTTCTTCTCCTTCTTCTTCTTATTATTACTACTTACTTTTTTTTCATTACTTTTTATTTTGTTGTTGTTGTTATATTATTATTATTATTATGTTTATGTTTATGTTATTGTCATGGTAAAAATAATACATCTACATGTATAATTTATATATTAATTCTCTCCCATCTAGGCCACTTTGAACAAAATTTTTGAAGATATTATGTACATTTTAATTTTGTTAAGTCTATTACCAAGCTTAAATTTATGCGATTATTATTATTGGGTACATGTTATTCAAAGTTGTTATATTTTATATTCTAATTAATTATTATTATTATTATTATTATTATTATTATTATTAGTTGGAAAGTATTAGACTTGATTAAAAAAACTACCAACTATAAATTTGAGAATGCAAACATCACATAATAATATCCGATGTCAAAATTTGAATGCTAAATGTGATGCAAACAATAAAATAACTTAAAAAAACACAAATATTAGAGGGCTCCACTTGTAGAAGTAATTGCGCGTGCGAAACTCATTATATAGTCAGAAACTTCAGTGATGCATAAATATTATTTCAAAACTTTAGACAAAACAATGAAAGACATAATGAGATTGAAAAATCCGTCTCGTTTTATCTGAAAGTAAAATAATAATTCTTGGTAAAAATGTTCTTCAAATTTTGATCGTAGATCAAAAAGACATTATCCAGACATATTAATTAATAATTCTTATCGATTAAAAACCAATAGTATTCTATTTCTCCTTGTAATTAAAGATTAAAAAAATGATATCACGAATACTAGTTAAATTTATCGTGTTCGTTCAACTAAACTGTATAAATTCAGAGTATAATGACTGAATTAGTCAGGAATATTGGGCTGTTGGCCCATCATCTACGGTCAATAGCTTCCAATGGAAGAAACCATTTAACTAATTTTAATAAACAAATGTCTTTTTCTTTTTCGATCAAAAAAGTTCAAAATAATATCCTTTTTGGTTACGTGTGTGCTGCCGGCATCACAATGAAAAACGATTATGTTTTGGAAACTCATTCAAAAGGAATTTGGGGGTCTAGAAGTTCATTTGAAAAATATTTATATGTCTGTAGTTATTTTGAACTTAACTTATTAAAAAGTGACTAATTCTAAAAAGTTGTTTTGAATAATTGCAATTTTGTGACTTTTGGATTTATCCTTTACCGTTTCTATAAAATGGGCATTCAAATTGGCTTTTTTTTTTTCAAATATTATAAAATATGGAGTAATTACACCAATTACTCATGTATATATATATTTCTTTTATTTTTACACGATTTTATATTATTTAGACTTATTCGTAGTTTTATCTTTTCTTTTTAATCTTAAGTTTTTATTCCCTTGTTTTATCTATTATTACAATGACTGATGAGGGAGGTGCGTACGTTTTTTACAGGAACAAATACAATAAATTTTCGCCTAATTACCAGTTACTTAGCGCCAAAGTATCTGTACGAAAATTTTTCATTAATTTTACCTTAAATGGAATTTAAGACTTTTCACAATATGATAAGTTATTTTTCTTAATTGAATTAATGAGCTATAAACCAGCCTATATTTAGGCCGAGCTACTTTGGACAAAGTAACAACAGTAATATTTTCGGCTCATTTGTGCTTGTTTAATAAGCCAATAAATGAAACAAGCACAATATCAATGAGCTACTTGGACAAAGTAATAGTCCAACATTTATTTTAAAAAGTTCTATTAAACTAGCACAAACGAACAAAGGCCATGAAATTTCGTTTGTGTTTGTTGTTTAATAGATTTTTTTAAAAAAATTAAATGAAAGCTTAAATGTAATAATATTCAGCTTACTAGTGAGTCGTGAGCATATTTATTAATAAGTTTGTATAATTCAAATTGATAGTTGTATCTTATTTCTAATTTATAGAAGTATACTTATGCTAATTATAAAAATATTTAAATAAATTTTCATAAACTTATAGATTTTAGTATACGTATAAATAATGTGTTTTAAATGTGTATAATATTATTTTGTAATATACAAGAAAATGGTCCAATTTATAATTAATTTTATTAAACTCATTCATGCTTAAGCTTGAAAAGTCCGTGAACCATCAATTTATTCGTTAAATTAAGTTCGAATTTTAATTCAATTCGATAATAAACAAGTCAATCTCAAATAAATTTCAAAAGTTTAGCTATTAATTGGATCTACATAATTCATCATTAATTGTATTCATAAAATTGTATTCTAATTTCATTAATTGTGATTTTTAGTAGGCTTTTAATTGGATCTACATAATGGTACAATACATATCCATTTTGAGTTTATGATAACCATTGTGCAATATTTACAATTATGTGTATTTCAGTTATGCATCAAGCAGGGTGTGATTTATTAATTCACAAGTTGTATGTTGAATGATTAGCTAATTTACATGATATTACATAATTTTGTACATCGTGTGTAGAATAGTATGAAATAATTCACCATATAACTAAATTATGCTTAAGTAGTATGGAATTATTGAATCCAATTACTAAGTAGCATGAAATTAACGAATCCCATTAACCAGTATGAATCGGCCACAATAGTTTGAAGTCTTTTTTTTACCTATAGAAGTTGTTTGGAAAGTTGGATTTATGCTCTATTCATTTAAGTATGAGCAAGTAGAAGGTGGTGGAATCAAAACTATGGTTGTAGTATTGAATACGCCAACGGTACGAAATAAGCATTCAAAGCTAGATAGAGTAATATTATATGTTATTAGATTATCAGAAGAAACATTGAATTACATATTCCTCTCGGTTTTTCGAGAGGTGTATGCATTCGGTAAATTTTCCCTCGATAAGCCTTCGTCATTATTTTCGATAATAATGTCGATAAATATTGGTGCCGTGTTTTCGAAAAATTTACCGAAGGTGTTGACCTCCGATATACCCTCGGTAGTAATTGTCGTTAGTAATCCCCTCAAAAATTTTGAAGGCAATATTTCTCTAAATGTTCCCTCGTTAGAATACTTATTTTTTTATTTTTTTTAGTGTGTCTTTCATGTTTTTATGTCGTGTCCATTTGCACGTAGGTGTTGGAATTTATCTTCCATTTATTTCCCTTTTGTTGGTTGCTCTAGTTTCTTGGAATGTTGGGAGTTAAATTGGGCTTATCTATTTATGGAAATAAGTAAATGACAATCATGTTGATTTGGGCGTTGTAGAAAAATCAGAATGAAGTTGAGAGTTAAATCGTGTGATGACGCTATTTCTTGGAGTAAACCAAGGCTTGGAGAACTAAATAATGCAATGTCGATATAGCCATTAACCAGGAAATGATAAAAATTGATTCAATTTTGTTGTTAGAGATTCTGATGGATCTTTAATTGCTGCCAAGAAAGGTGAGTATTTGGGTCCGTGACTGGTTGTTAGAGCTGTGAAAACGGACGGGTTGGCGGGGCGGGCCAACCCATAATCCAACGTAACCCACCATTTGGCGGGGTGAGGCAGGCCAACCCAACATGATGGCGGGCCAAGAAAACTCCAACTCCAACTCTAAGAACATCTCCATCACTATTTTCTGCGACAAACGCCAAAATGGCGTTATTTCTTCTTCCAACAGTGCGAATACTGTAGTTGTGCTAATTTTTTTTCCTTGTTAATTTATTTTTTGTTTAGTTTATTCCCACAATTGAATCTCTGGAAATATCAAGAAACACATTAAACTTTTTTTTTTTTCTTGTTAATTTATTTTTGTTTGATTTATTCCTATCTTGTGAAATATCAAAAAACACGATTAAAAAATGTGGATCTTCTGCAATAGTGTAATTTTATTTTTTGTAACTTTATTATTATTTTTAATATTATTCTGAATTTTATTTTTATTTTGCCCTTTTCTAATTAAATTTATTTATTATTATGAATTAGAATTACATATGATTTATGTTTACCAATTACAAAATAATATAAAATAAAAAAATTAAAAATAAAAAATATAATGAAAAATTCTTTTTTTAGTGCAAAATACTGGAATTGTCGTACAAATTTTACATTATTCTAGTGCAAATTATTCACTGAAATAGTTAATACTAATGGAGATGGCCTAAAAGACTTGTTATTGCGATAGGGACTTGAAGGACGACATTTGGTCAGCCCCTAATTATTTATTAGTGTAATGTAGCTGCACAATTATCCGTTTACATATATAATATACCATATTATATTATAGTCCTATAGATTGTCAAAATGTGCGTATAATATGAAATTAAGTTCTACAATACTTTTAATGGTACCAAAATATAAATGTGTATGTATATTTATATATTTATAATTTTAATGCACACAAAATATATTATCGACTACTTACATATGTTTTTTAATAAATAAAAAGAAAGTAAGACCATTCAATCAAAGAAATTTTGATAGAATACTTTATTGGCTCACAGAGGGAGGAATGAACCATTTCTACCAATGAAAATGAATATGTTTTTTTTTAGAAATGAGAATATGTTTATCTGAGTTGTGTGAATATGTTTTTTTAGAAATGATAATATGTTTATCTGAGTTGTTTTGGGATAACTTGTAAATAAAATAACTAAGACCCTATCATTCATAATACTGGATTCGTTATTTTGAATAGCGAATACTTATTTATTCTGAAATTTAAAAATTAAATATTCAAATAATAATATTTTATAATTAAATAATTAAATATTAATAATACAATATAATAATACATGATTTCACATATAGAATTCAGAATTCCAATATGCTGGTCCAAATGGTAGCAGTGAGATCCATTTTCAATTAGTTTCATTTAAAAGTATATATTATATTTGCAAGATTGCAGATGTCATAGTCCAATTGGATATTATGATCCACTACATGGTCCTCTGATGAGTATACGAGACGCCTGTGATAAAATAACAAATATTCATTATTAATTGTATTGCCGATTCTGATAAAGTTTTGGCCATAGGGCGAGCTTTAAATTGGGCCCTTATTTTCTGAGTCCAAATTTGTTCACCCTCTTTAACGAGGGTGAACATAACCTACGTCAATTTGAAAGGTGTGTGGGTCCAGCTCGCCCTTTTCTTTTGTTTTGCTTTCCTTCAATTTTTTTTCTTCCTTCTTTCTTTTTTCCTTTTCCAGTTCTTTTCTCCGATTCTCATTTTCTAATATCTATATTTGTTTTTATTTTCATATCAATTCAATTATTTTGAATTTTCTACTTGAAAATAATAATTAAAACATATGTTTTTTTTAACAAACTCAATAAAAAAAAATCTTAATTAGGTATTTTATTAAAAAAACTCAATTATAAAAAATCTAAAAAATTGTATTTATAATAAAATTCAAAATAATTTTAGTTCTAGAATTTCAAATATTTTACATAAGTAAATTGCGAGTTATTTGTAATAATCCAAGTATGTTATTAAATATTATCAGCAAATTCAATCTAAACCAAAAATATAAAATTGTTTAATAATAATTAATAAATATTGATTAGACACTAAGTACAATGCAACATGATTGAAAATATAATATCTTTTGAGTTTTTTGAAGTATGCAGTTAAAATATTATCAATGAATATAATATAAAATATAAAATTATTTAATAATAATAATAATCAATAAATAGTGATTGGACATCGATAGACACGGACAGAGAATACGTCATCTTTTGAGTTTTTTATTTTTACATTTAAATTTTTATAATTATAATTATTTTTTATATTTATCTTTTAATAAATCACATGTAACACACATGTTTTAAACTAATAATTAATTAAAATATAAAATAATATTTAATATTAGACACGTGTTACTTATGTAGATAGTACTTGAGTCAGGTCAGTACAATTGGTTAGAATCTTTTAACTAAATTAAAGAACTTCATACTCATCCATTGATCATAATAATAATTAATCATAGTAAGAGTTAGCAAAATTCAATATACTGATAAAAATGATTTAGAGAATAATATATTAATACACTTTTTATTACAATATTTTGTGATATTATACTATATTTTTGACAATTTAATCACAAAATTGTTGATCTCCATGAGATTCACTCTTAGAACTCAATGTTAATTGATAATAATTATATTTTCTTTTGCAAGAAAAAATCATACTATTTCTAAGTAGAAAAATTCAAAAGAATTGAATTGATTTGGAAATAAAAAAGAAAAGAGGAAAGAGAAACGAAAATTGGAAAAGGAGAAGTAGTTGAATGGAAATTGGAAAAAGAGAGAGAGAGTTTGGACCCCACACACCGTTTAATTTGACGGAGGGTAATGTTTTGGACTCCTATTTTTTTCCATGCAAACTTAAATAACGTAATATTCAAAATATTTCTATTGTGATTAAAATAACGTAATATCGTGTTGAAAATAATTATTTAATTACAACTCGCCTCACAGTCTTGCCAATAAAAATATTAATCAACTCTGTATAATAGAGTTCTTCAAAAATTCCTTTCTCAAATATCTAGCTCATTCTTTCTTGTGTCATTGTTGATCAGAGAAAAGTCTTGATGAGTTTCAAGTTTGAGAAACTTTATTACGCACTTGTTATGGTCAACATAATTTTGTAAGCAATGTAAGTATTTGGAAAATAAAAACCCATTTATTTCAAATAACTCTCCACATTAATTGCAGATTTTGCTTCTTTGGGTAAAGAACACTTCAAGGAAAAACTTAAAAACAAAAAAAAAAACAAAAAAACTTTACACTATCAATTTTGAAAGGGAAAAAAAATCAAAACATACATTTTTATGAATCAACTTGGACATATTTATGCACATATATACATACTAAAATAAAAAAAAAAAATATGGCCCCCTAAAATTTGCAACTTTTTATGGGGCCTGAAGAAAAGTGGATGCTCTTTCCCCTCACGCAAAGAAGAAAAAAAAAAAAAAAAGTTAATGATGATCATGTACGGAGTTGAGATGAGATTATAGGTTTTGGATGTAACGTGGAAAATAGAAAGTGAATGATTATTTTCAATGAAAAAATTGTCTAACAAACATGAATTCATTTTTATAAATAGTTGAAAATTAGAAATGACAATCTGAAACATGCTCTAAGAATGGTCGGAAATTAAAATTTGGTAGTGTTTCCAAATGAACACTTAAGAAAGAGCGGAGAAAAACTGGTAAATGTGCTTTTATTTATGTCAAAATCAAACCAGACAAAGTAAAAAAATAATAATAATAAAAATAAAAATTTTGAAGCACCCCTGCCCCTAATATTGAGAAAGCCTTCATTATTAATCAATACCAGATTCATCCAATTAGCAAGAAAATACAAATTACAATAGAGGTTGATAATTTCATAACTGCCAACTAAAGCAATTGATACATAGATATCTAAGCAAGCACTCTTGATTGAGTTGACATTTCACTACTCAGATTAGTCAACTCAGAATTCAAACTAACATCATCCCTTTAGAAGCTCTCTCTGTTCCCACCCGAACCCAAAACCCCCCCAAAAATATTCGAAAATGTAATAATACGCCCTTCTATGATACTAAATGTGTATTCATTAGAGAAGTATATCGTATTCGCGTTATTCATACGACCAATAAAAAACATTCTATTTGGTAATATAAACTTTTCATTTAATTTACCTTCTCTTCCCTTTCTTTCTTCCTTTGACTTCCTTCTCTAAGCTCTTAATCCTTTGACTAAGAGCCGATGATGGGGGGGCTATTCTTTGATTTGTTGGTTTTGATGATGCTTCGACAGATGATGATGATGATGACGACGATGATGATGATAGGGATTGGTATTGTTGGGCCGCTGCATACTTCTTTAGTGATTCGAAAAATGAGAAGGCGGGTTTTTTATTAGTTGAACTTGAAGGTGGTGGCACGGTTATAATTGGTATTCCCAACATCTTCTTGACCTCAGGCTTCTTTATCACTGAAAACACAAAAATTCGTCGAAACAAAAAAAATTAATAAGAGAAAATAAATAAATCACTACTATTATTTTTGGAAATACAATAAAGCCATTTCACCAAAAAAAAAATAATAATAGAGATGAAACAGGACTCACCTAATCCATATCCGAGTGAAAACAGGTTGGAGGTGATCCAATAACAGAATATAGCCTGTAGATACAAGAATATTTGAATTTATGGGCTTAGCTCATAAATTGAACGAAATAATTTCATTAATTTAACACGGAATTACACATCCAATAGAAAGGGAGAGAGTTTATGATCATATTTAACATTAAATGATCGATGGTATGAAAAATCAAGCAGAAAACAGTCGTTGAATATCCAGCTGACAGTATAACTAAAAAACAACACAACACTAAGTTTGAATACTAATTCTATTCCCAAATGGATACAAACAATAGAGGAGGTGAGTGAAAATAAGTAGAACGGTCTAAATGTCCACATACCTTGGGGAAACTAGCGGTTAAAGGAATTGTCAACGCCGCAAAGACCCTAGAGACCATTTTAATGGTCCCAGCAGTAGGATTGCCTTCCAAACCTTCTTGTGCATTGCACTGGGAAGAAAATATTGAATAAGATCAAAAATTAAACATGAAATGTCCAAGTACTGGCAGTAAGATATTAAAGGAATTAAGAAGACGTATCAGCATTCATTATATATCAAAGTACAAGAGGAATAAATAGAAGTAAGTTACAGAGCTGAAAATAAAACATTGCCCTTCATTTGATCTTGTTTTACGTAAGTCTAGTCTAGTAATTGAAACCTAGTTACAATTACTGCTTATTCATTTGATTAAGCTGTTTAAAATAAATAATTTCTGTTTTGCAACTAAGATGAACTTATAATCATGGAATCGACTCGATCATCAGATTATCATGCCAACATATTTCCAATGAAATTTATCCACCTTCAAGTAACGTAAATACTAAATACAACATTGAATGTCTACGTCGATGGGCAGGAACACAGGTACTAAAAATTTTTGGCAAGTCCAAATTTGGGCAAACTCTTCAATGTCCAATTTGTGTAATCCATGGCCAACCACGACTAAGTTGGGGCATGCTAAATTAAACCAACTGGTCTTTCTGCTGTAGTTTAGATATTTCTATATGTTAAGCACTGATAAAAAAATATATATTTTTTATATTAAGAAAACAAGTTTTTGAGGATAATGAGTTCTAAGCAATCTCACAACAAATAAATATTGGTAAACGAGTGTCTTCATTAAATAATGCTTAATTGGCATTTATTGTCAATGAAAAATGTATTCAAGGTTGCAAATTCAAACTGTGAGAGCCAAGCTGGACTAATCCATTCCTGATCCTTAGCCCAAGATTATAATTATTTTGGGCAACCAAGAACTCTAGCTAGTTTATAGGAGTTTTGTTATGAGCCCAAAACAGTTGACCTAAAGGTGCAGATAATTTTGAACATTACGGGAAGATTCTTGAAATTATATGATCAGGGAGGAAATAATCAAAACTGTAAAACACTAAAGAAACAAGAACTAAATGCAAGCTTAAAAAAAACAAATATATGGAGAACGAAAGGTAGCTAACCTCCACTGTTATCCAAAATGTCAATGCCGTCAAAACTGGAAAAATATACATGGTATCAGGAGTTGTCAAATCGGTGAACCAAAATATGCCCCCCTCTTTGAAAGATGGAACTTTTTCTGCCATGTTATTAACCTGCAAAGGAAGTGATGATACAAAATGTCCTATGGTGAAAAGAGATGGATGAAATAATAAGTACCAGTGAAGAGAAAGATATGAAAGAGAGAAAACTATCTATATATTATAGCTTGAGGAATGTCAGCTTACAGCAAAGAAGAAACTGGCAAAGATGGGAGCTGAAATTAGAAGTCCTTTTAAAGGGGTAAATGGGGTTACACCATATCTGCAACGCCAAAATGAAATTACATCTGTGAATGACATCTCCTTTATCAAGCTAGTATCCGAAAACGAAAACAGAAAAACACAGGGCTAAGACAAAAAGTACCATAGGTGCTTTGTTTTTTACCATCCAGGTGCAATGAAAGATAATATCACTAGATAAGATATTTTATCTACAGATTTTTCCTTCTTTACGGTTAGTAACAACAAATTT
Organism: Phtheirospermum japonicum; assembly: GCA_014905375.1. Lineage (NCBI taxonomy): Eukaryota > Viridiplantae > Streptophyta > Magnoliopsida > Lamiales > Orobanchaceae > Phtheirospermum > Phtheirospermum japonicum. The sequence goes on from BMAC01000130.1 coordinate 1,509,103, forward strand.
CATTCACTAAAGCAATGAGCCTATTGTTAATACACTAGCGCAGCAGAGAATCTCCAGATTTTCTTCATGCAAAGCTAAATCATTTTATAAGCCTGAAAAGTTCCAATAATATAGGGATCCAGATCTATTGATTCCATAGCAAATGGACCACACAAATTTATGATGGCTTTCTCGATAAGTTAAGAAGGGAAAGACACATACTCGTTGAATAGTTTTTTCATTCTTGCCTGGCCGTCAGCAACAGCAGCAGGGCTCATGTCCTGTCAAACAACAACTGAGAATAATTATCGAGAGTTGGGATCAACAGAGACATGTATTAAAGTAATAATAGATCGAGGCAGCACTAAATTAGGTTTTCGACTCCAAATGAGAGTCGCTCAAGTTAACAGGATCTGGAAAACCATTCAGAACCTGCCCAGAAAGTAATTGACTATCAACTTCATAGAAAGAAAAACAGACACTAAAAGGAAACATACTTGCTCATTCATTTCTTCCTTAATTGCCTCCAATTTCGGTCTTAGAAGCTGCACAAGGTATACAAATCACATAAATGTGTTATACTCAGATGGTGGTGGTACACCAAAACTTTGTTCTTTGATCAGTTGTGAGATCACTAGGCATCCAAATTACAACAAGAATAGAAGCGCAAAATTCTTTATCATGAGTTTATTCGTAATTATTTCAATCCTTCCTAAATAAAATAATAAAAAGATTGTATGAAGTGAGTTTTTCCATAAAGGGCCAGTTGAGAAAACAAGAAACACACATCCTGGTATCCATTACCCAGCACTGTTGGATTACGTTTTTGTACGTTGCTTCATTATTAATGATCTAGGCTAGTTCTGTCAATAAAATACTATGTAAATCTTTTCTTAATCTTTAATCCAATGTCACAATATATATGAAAAAGACCGCAAATGTGAGAAGCAGAAACCGTGTAAAGAACTTACAGTAAATTTGGTAGTGGATTTCAGCTGATTTACGAGAAGAGGAAACTGGAGTGAACGAATCAAAAGAGTTGTCAAAGCAATAGATGCCCACCTGAAAAATTATCACATTGCCAATCCATAAGAGGTTTAGCTAACAAAGAGCACAACCAACCTAATCCAAACTAAACACACATCTCAATGCAAATGAATGGGTAAACACATTCATACAGATTTCTAATGTCCATATCGAATTCAAAGATACGTGCTCACATATGCAATTTATGACATTTCCATCACATAATAAACTTCACCATAATTTCAAACAAAACCCCTAATATCAATACCATTTCCTCGTAACAAAAGGCACTGAAAAGATACAATTTACTCACCAATCCAATCCCGTGTAAATGTGAATATATTCAATTAGATACTGGAGGGCCGCCACCGGAAAGTACGAATCCGCTGCCGCAATCGCCACCTCATTCATCACCGGCGCCGCCTCAACAGTCTTTTCCCCCAAAACGCCGACCATGTCATTCAAAACCTCGATCTTATCAGCCGCCCCTTCCCCAACGCTTCCACTAGAAAAATTCCTGCCCAAAACCAGCCCGCAACCCGACGGAACTGCAAATCTCCGGTCTCCGAAAGCATTTCTCGGTCCTTGGAAAGCACTGAAGCTACTTCTGTTGCCGAAAAAACGGTTCTGGAAATAATTGCTGGTTTCAGGACTCCTGGAAATCGGATTTACGCGCGAATCTTCTCGATCGCTATCATCGCGATGTGTATGCGAAAATGACGGCGCAACTCGATTTTGCTGCTGATAAAAGAGCTTCGCTCTAGCTGTGATGCTCCGTCTATAAGCCATTGATATCGCCTCCGACCTTGGGGATGGGAAGCAGGGTTTTGGTGGGGTTTTTGGGAATTTGGGATATTTGAGGTGAGCGTTAGTGATGTTTCATTCAAGTTCGCGGATCCAGGAGTTTAGGCCGTTGGATTAGATTGAGTCGAGGGCTTACGGTTGGTCGCATCATCTAAAATAGGTTGTTGCCGTGCATGGTATACATCCTCGGTTCTAGTTGTCTTTATTTTGTTAATATTGAAAGAAATTGAATTTCCATTCTTGGACAATGAATGGAAAATAATTTTATCGAGAAACTTGTTTTATTGAGAAGAGTTGTCTCTATTTCTTTTAATTTTCTTCATTTTCTTCTTACATGAGAAAATGCGAAGGAAAAACGAACTAAGCACATATATGAGTTTATAAAAAAATATTCCGACCTTCTACATTTCTTTTATTTTGTGTCTAAGGAGAAATACAATTAGTGTGCCTTCGTGATGGTAATTTAGGTATTCTTTAGTCTTATATAATTATGGAACTCTGTAATCGGTACCCTATATAAAGGGTCCCCTTGATTGAGTAGGTATACCATGGACCCAGGATCATCTTATCTCTTAAAACTGAGTTGTTTGGACTACAACGTATTGTAGGTCAAAAAGATGCAGAGATTATGTCTCTCAATGCTAGACTGTTAGAAGTATCTGAAAACTAACAAACATGATATTGGATTTAATCTTGAGGCTTCTAATAAGCCTACAAACGTTCCTAGCACGTCCAGATGTAAGATAATCTCATCATCTCCTCTAAATGTGAGGCAGCATCTAATCTTTTTTGTGAATTGTACTACGCTCGCATTCTGTCCCCGCATTTGAAATGAATTCGCTTCTTCGCCGGGCTCCGGAAGCGTTGAGGTGATAGCATCGATGACGTGAAATGTGACATATCAACATTAACAAAAAACCCGAAATGTCTTCTTTTTTTCTGTTCTGATGATATAACTCGCGGAATTTTTCCCGTTAGGACGCTTTAGCCTAAACCAAGGAAGATCATCTCTCTCTTTTTTTTTTTTTTTTTTTACAGAATAAACCTAAACTAAAACCAAGATCAAACCTTATTCCATGGTATTTACATGAGGTTCCTCTTTAAGAAAGTCCCCGAGAGGCTTAGTTGATCCATCGATCAATTTCGATTCTTTCTTTTTCTCTTGATTCTTTTCCGTGGTGCGGACGTCCCTTTTTTTTTCCCTCTCCGGGCTTTCTCCCTTCTCGACCAGACGAAGGAGACTGCTATTAAAGAAGGAGATCTTGTCAAGCGCACTGGAGGTCTCTATCCCGCCCTTGCACTCACCTTTGTTAATTATTGTGGCATTCCTAGTCATGTTCATCGTATATGTTATAAAATGCATCATGATCTATATGTAGGGAAAATTCACACATAGGATCTCAGTGGTATCCCCTGATGTGTACCAAAAGATACACTTGGATGTCTTGCATCTCTGATGTCCTTGAAAACAATTCTTAAATGGGAATGGTACTTTGATAGTGGGTATTATATAGGCACATGACTAGTTTTAGTTTAAATCTAACAAATATTTTGTTTGTGTCTAATTCTAATGTTAGTGATGGTATCAAAAATAATATTTTAGGTGTTGGATGTTGTTTAATACTTACCAAAATTAGAAAATGTGTTTCTTGTTGAAAATCTAAAAGTCAACTTACTTAATATTAGTCAACTATGTGATCAAGGTCTGTATGTTAATTTTACTAGAGATAAATGCTTTGTGACTAACAATTTGAATGAGCGTGTTCGTACAGAAGTCAAATTTGCTGACAATTACTACCTGATTGAGCATGTACTTATGATAAGCGAGAAATTATATGGTAATTAATGGTTTAACTCATATGTTTTTATGTGCTTAATGTTCTCATATATATATTTATTTCTCGCATATTTATTATTATGAATAGTCGAGCACCGATTGTATATTTGTTTCTTATTTTGCAGTATTTGGTGCTATAATAAATGAAGGATATTTAACAAGGAAGTCGAGAGACAAGGATCAACGAATCAACGAGAGAAAACCGGCAAATCAGGAAGTAGTGTCGATGGCTCGCATCGTTAGCGAGGATGGCTCGCGTCGGTCGACGCGATGTGCTGCTTTGTGCGCGCGTCGGTTGACGCCAGGTCGACGCTCAGTCGACGAGAAGATGCAGTAGCATCGATTCAAGGTCCGTCGGTCGACGCCATGTCGATGGAGACTCTCTGTTGTGATGATTGGAGGTGCTTCGATCGACGCACATGCACGTCGACGCGGGCGGAAGATGCGCGTCGACGCTGAGGTCTGACTCGGCCGAGCTATTTTCAGAAGAAATATTGTGCGGCAAGAAAGAGGAATTCTATATAAACATGACCTTATTTCGTCCAAAAGGGATATCAACACAATCCTAGGGTTCCAAGGCTTGAAGAGGGGATCCCAAACCACCCAATAAATAAGAGCTTGAAGATCCAAGATCAAAAATCCAAGATCTAAGCTTTCCTATTTCTTTTCTATCTCAGAACTATGTTTTATTTCTTTATTTTCTTGTTATTCTATGAATTCCATTAGTGAGTGATTGTTTTATCTAATTCTAGGGATGTTGAAACCCTCGTGAAACTATATTTTGATTAATTTATGCAAAATTGTCTTTCGTTCTTCATATGTGATTGCTTGTGTTATCTTGTTTACTTTTCATGATAAATTCATGACATGATCGATCAATTCTTAATTTGGCTTGATCATCTAGATTAGGGATTGGTTATCTATTGCTAGAAATAGGATTGCTTCCCGTGTAATTGTCGTAATTTCTATTTCTCTGAAGCAACTAATGATTATGCATCGTTAGGGATAACACAACATAAGTTAAATAAATTGAGCTTATGTGTTTATTGTTTAGATTAATCTATTTGCCTAGGTATTAATGTTGTTGTTGGATTAAATTTAGAGAGTTTATTCTAGGTCGTTCAATAATTAGATTCGATTAAAGAGCTTATTTTAATTGAGTAAACGGTAAGGGCAAATTCGAGTAGCAGAGCTTATTGCTACTTAGGGTTTTTAGTCGCATATGATGAATGGATTATGATATTGTGGTTGGTTAGATGAGTAGAACGAGGGTGGAAACTGAACTAGAGCTAGAGCTTTATTATTATTGAATTTCTCGTTAATTATTTTCTTATTTGTTTAATTGCTAATTAATTTTGTTCTCTTAGATTAGTTCACAATTTCTACCCCATTTATTTGTTTAATAAAATACGAACTATCACAATCTAAACCACGCTCCTCGTGGGATCGACCCTTACTTATCACTACTGCTAGTTGGTAGAGAAAAGCTGAGGAAAAATAAATATTTAATTTGACACTTAACGACGACGGTCAACTTACATGCAATTCAACTAGAATGCGTGATATTGAGCTATGGTACAAGTAACTAGGACACATTGGCTATACACATTTGTTTATGTTGTCAGCCAAAACCTCAAGAAAACAAGCATGATTTTTGTGAACCTTGTTAGAAAGGCAAACAAAAATGAGTTCCTCATAAATCAATTCACGAAGTCACCGCTAAATAAGTAATTGAGTTGCTACACATGGACCTGATGGGATCAATTTAGGTTGAAAGCTACAATTGTAAGAATTACATTCTTGTGATAGTTGATGAATCCTCTAGATACACATAGATATATTTTATCAGAGAAAAATCTAAATCACTTGAATCATTCAAAACACTTTACATGAAAGTTAAAAGTGAAAATAATTGAAAGTTGTAGAGTTAGAAGTGACCATGGAAGATTATTTGAAAATGCCCTATTTGCTAAATGTTGTGATTCTCATGAATCTTTTGCACCTAAGACTCAACAATAATATGGTGTTGTGAAGAGAAAGAGTCGTACATTTCAGTAAATGGCCAAAGTAATGCTTATATCATAGAATATGTCTCCAAGATGGTGGGTTGAGGTTGTAAATACAGCTTGCTATCTCATAAATCGAGTGTACCTTTGCAAAGGTATCGGTATTACACCTTTATGTGTTTAGATGTAAGTACTACATTACAATGATCGGAATCAACCTGGTAAGTTTGATTCAAAAAGCATGCAGGTCAGTTCCTTGGGTATTCGAATAACAATTACGCATGTAATGTTTATAATTTGTGAACTGAAATTGTTATGGAATCAGTTAATGTTATTTTTGATGATGATACTAACACTGTAGCTACACCTGAATCTACTATCCTATTATCACCTGATGATCTAAAATCTTCACTAGAAGTAGTACAAGATACTACTGTCACTATGGTTGAAGTCAAGAAAGAAGATTCTCATCAAGTGTTTGCAGGTACAGGTATTGCTGAGTATGATGTTGCTACATTTGTGGAGAATGATCCTGAATCAAGGCGGGACTCGCCTGATAAGATTCATAAGGATCATCCTAAGGACCTTATTATTTGTAGTTTGAATAGTAGGAAAATTCAAAATGTTAGAAAAGACTGCAAAAAAGATGATCAGTCATTCCTATGCTGCTTGTTATAATTCTGTAATTAAACCTAAAAATGTAAAAGAGGCACTTAAATGATGTGTAAAAACTTGTTTCTTGTCCCAAGCCTGTAAGACTAAAAGGTAACGAGTGGATCTTTAGAAATAAAATGGATGAGTTTGGTAAAATCACTAAAAATAAGGCACGTCTTGTTGCACAAATATATACTCAACACGAATATATTGATTTTGATGAAACTGTTGCTCTTGTTACTCATCTAGAGTCTGTTAAATATTTTTATCCATTTCATGCTTGAAGCATTTCATTGTGAATCAAATGGATGAAAGTGCATTCTTAAACGATATATTGAAAGAGATTATGTATGTGAAGCAACCTGAAGGTTTTGTCAATCATGACAAACCTAATAATGTCTATCGACTAAAGAATACCTTGTATAGACTAAAAAAACTCATAGGTATTGTACGAGCGCCTAACAAAGATTCTACTTGTGAAAGGCTATTAGCGGGGTGGGGGTGGGGGAGAGATGGGGGTAGATCAAACCCTTTTCTGTTAAAAAATAATAAAGATATGATCATTGTACAAATATTTATCGGGACATTATCTTTGTCTCTAACTAGCAAGTTATGGTTAAAGATTTTGTTCATAATATGTCCAAGAAATCTGAGATGAGCATAGTATGTGAACTCATAAAGCAAAGTAAAGATTGAATCTTTATACATTAGAGTAAATATGTTAAAGCGTTAGTGAAAAAGTCTGGTCTTACAAAATGCTAAAATCCTAACACTACCATGGGAGTTCATAGAAAAACTCTTCAAGTATAATGTAGGAACATTTGTAGATCAGATTCTCTAAAGAGGCATGATTGGTAGCCTCTTGTATTTGAATGCAAGTAGACATAACTTATGTTATAGCATGTGTGTGTGTGTCTGCACGATATAAATCTGATCCTAAGGGATTCCATCTGAAAGTTGTAAAGCGCATAATTAGACATGTCAGTGGGACATCAAAATCTGGGATATCTTACTCGCACAATACAAGTGCTAACCTTACTGAGATGCAAATTGTGCAGGGAACATTGATGATCAAAAAGGCTCATCTGGAGGGTGTTTGTATATCGATAAACTAAATCCTAAAATAGAAAAGTAAACCCTAAACTCTAAATTTCTGTCACATATCATCATGTATAACTACCATATATCATCACATATAACTGTCATATATCATCACGTATAACTGAATGATAATAGATTTTTACAGGGTACACCTAGTAAGGTTCACCCAGGTACATGTAATAAATTGCCCTTAGGTAGAGGAGCACCTTCCTTTATACATCGGGGTGTACCTAATAGGTTTTCGTACAATCATCTATCAAATAAACTAATGAACACCTTGTTAAAATGTAATGGATATTTAGTTCGAAAAAATAAAAGTATAGTTAAAAGAGTTTTTCTCGTGACAGCTAATGAGCCTAAAGTAAAAACTAAAGAACATGGTGTTAAAAAATGATGAACACTAAATAACAAATAGATAAAAAAAATTCAGTTACAAATTAATGAACTCTCGCTAGTGGAGTACCATGATATGATATGTACATAGGGTGTACAATATAATGATTGTCAATGATGACCTCATTTTATGCATGTCAGAATGTTAGTTCTACCAGCAAATTATATCGTGCACAGTCTATATTGCATTCAATTACCATTTTAATGTTATGTGTGGTAATGTGAATGTTTTATGTGATGGATATAGATATTATGTGTGATGAGTATAATTGTATTGAAAATCTCATTTTATGTATGAAGAATATAGATAGTTGTGATGAATATAAATGTTAAGCGTGACACACACACACACACACACACACACACACACACACACACACACACACACACACACACACACACACACACACACACACACACACACACATATATATATATATATATATATATATATATATATATATATATATATATATATATATATCCCTCATATATAATAAAAAGAGAAGGGAGGTTTTGTTGCAACTCCAACTGCTGACACGTGTCAATCAAGACTTTTTTTTTCCCTCTAATTTTCGGCCTTGTTTTGTTATAATTTTTGCACAGCTTTTTTCCTTCCCGGCGAGAACTCGGCTTCCTTATTCTCCTTTTTCCTTTTCGGTTGTGTTGCCCAATTTTCTCTCCAGCTGGCCAGAGTAATTATCTTGCCTTTGCCCATTTGTGCAGACAATTATACCAAATTGGAGCCATTTTTCGTCTCAACATTTCATACCGTCGTATTCATTCCCCTGCGTCCAAATTGGAGCCCTAATTTATGAAATTCAATCACAAATTAAATACAATCCCATTAAATACCAAATGCGGATTTTTGCCACAAGATTTTTGGCCCGTCGATCTTCTTTCATCTCCCCCCACCCCCCCCCCCCCCTTTTTTTTTCGGCGTCCTTCAGTGCTTTCGAAAGTCGCCCGCGGAAATGAAACGAGGAGGGAGCCAAATTGTTGTCGTCATCATCTCCTTCGTGTTTCGAAGCAGTCAATTACGGTAAGTGTTTAATCGATTCCTAATTCCTAAGAAATTTGTTTGCATGCTCGCCTAATTTCGATTTATCTAATTCTATGTTCATTATTTCTTCCCCGGAGCACGAATCAGCGTCAATTGGAGGAGCCTAGGGCAGAAGGCAAGAGGGAATCGTGTCATGCCAGTGGTTTCTACGGTGGCGTTCTCCGGATCTTGGCCCATACTATGGGTGGCGGTGCTTTAGCTCAGGCAGCCCATCAATGTCGCAGATAAGGTGCGTTTTTCCCTAACCATCATTTTTTTCGATTTTGCCTCTTAGCTGTTCTGGGCCCAAACAAGTGTGTTGTTACATATCCAGGTTTCTAGGCCCAAAGGCCAATTAAATATATTTAGGCCCAAATAATGTGTCTATATTTGTATATATCTTGTGAGTGGGTCCATCAGTAGTATTAGAGTTATGTATTAATTGAGATAGGTATGGTCTCTGCAGAGTTTTCACCTAATACGTTCTTTGCAATCACAGTCATAGGATTTTCAGGGAAGACATGGTTCTCTGCACCTAATACAACTTTCTTTGACCTGGAATTAAGGGCATGTGTTTCAGCACCTTCTCTTTCTTTAGGATTTTCAGGGAAGGCATGGTTCCCTACACCTAATACAACTTTCTTTGACCTAGAATTAAGGGCATGTGTTTCAGCATCCTTCTCTTTCTTTCGTATTTACTTATATATATATCACCTAAAGGGCTGTATAATGTAACTGAGTAAGAGAGAAAGAAAGATACAGGTAAATATGATGTGCTTCTTGTTATAGACTCACTCTGTTGAGTGCTTTCATATTATGTATGTTCTTTCCTTTGTGTTGATTAGGTTTTGTATGGCCTTGGAATTGTGTATTCTTGAACTAAAAAAGTTGTGTTCAGATTCCATGGTTAGGGACCAAAAAAAAAGGGGGGGGGAGAAGCAATAGGGCTTAATTTAACACAATGAGAATGGAGTGGTTGTTGTGGACTGAGGTTTACATTATATGCTAACCTATTGCTTTAGTTCCCATGTTCTTTTTTAGGTTTCCTCGTTTTTAGTTTTTGGAGTTTTAAACTTTTAGTTTATTTGTCATTTATTTTAACTGTAGCCCTCGTTTCTTTGGTATCTGTTAAAAGAAAACAAACAAACAATCAAAAAATGCAAAAGGAAAATAAAGGTTTCCCCATAATGTCTTTATAGTGAAAAACAGCCAATTTTTTGAGGCCTCCTTTTTTGTGTTTTCTTATCAATTGTGATTGTCAAGTGTGCTCAGGTAACTGCTGGTAGCATTTTTTTCTTTTGTGCATAGAAACTTTGACAGTAGAGGAATTTGTGTATTCTTGAACTCAAAAAGTTGTGTTCAGATTCCATGTTTGGCAATTTGGTTTTGTGTGCGCTGAATTTTACATCTTGTAGGGACAAAAAAAAATGGAGAAGCAGTAGGGCTTAATTTAACACAATGAGAATGGAGTGGTTGTTGTGGAATGAGGTTTACATTAATGCTAGCCTATTACTTTGGTTCCCATGTTCTTTTTTAGGTTTCCTCGTTTTTAGTTTTTGGAGTTCTAAAATTTTAGTTTATTTGTCATTTGTTTTAACTGTAGCCCTCGTTTCTTTGGTATCTGTTAAAAGAAAACAAACAATCAATCAAAAAATGCAAAAGAAAATAAAGGTTTCCCCATAGTGTCTTTATAGTGAAAAATAACCAATTTTTAAGGCCTCCTTTTTTGTGTTTTCTTATCAATTGTGATTGTCAAATGTGCTCAGGTAACTGCTGGTAGCATTTTTTTTCTTTTGTGCATCGAAACTTCGACAGTAGAGGGTTTTGGTGATTTTTGTAATTGTTCACTCAATCTGATGCGCCTATAATAATGAACAAAGCAAATTATAGAAGAGAAGCTATTATTAGATGGAAAAGAAAGAAGTTAAGTCGAATCCCAGATGGTTCAGCAAATGCGTGCGGTGGTTCAAATTCGTCCTTACAATTTGCTGGCACCCAGAGCATGGGTGCGAGGCGCCATAAAGGTGGTAGAACCATGAGCTCTCTAGATCCCCAGGCTAATGACAATGTCATTAAACTTCCTGGTGCACAGAACTTCGTTGGTGCATCTTCTCTTTCCTACAATAGCTTGACCTGTTCGGGCTTGAACATTCCTGCTCCACCAGGATTTTCAATTGATAGATCTATCTCTAGAGCTCCTAGGCAGCCTTCAATAATCRAACTAGGAGAGAGGGGTTCTCAAAGGTCTAATAGGCAAGCTCTGGAAACAATAGTTATGCCATCCATAGAACCTGAGAATATAACTGCAATTGAGCAACCAGCTATTGAGTCTTTCAGTATCGCAGCTGAAATTAACCAGGYTGTTGACCGAGTTCTGYTGAGTGAATCTCGGGCKTCAGGTATTAAAATAATTTAGCGTGTGTTTCCTTGTTATTGCATGATTTCTATGGTTAAATTACTTTTGCAATGTTTTGAACTATTTTCATGCTTAGAAAGCAATTGGCTAATAACACATTTCTTAGCTGTAACCTTTTTTACCCATAAACAACTATTATTTGTTTCTCCTTCTGTGCTTTTGGACTTACGGCTTTCGATACATTGAAATATAATCTATTTCRAAAATGTGATACACATGTTATAGTTATTAATAATTCAATTTTAATTGTAAAAGTTATTGAAAAATCGACAGTAAATCTTAAAGATAGTAAARTTTATTAAATTAATAATAATCTTTTTATTAAATATTAATTTAAAAATATTTAATTTTAATAGTTTAATTTTATTTGTAAAATATGTAATGAATCGAAAATGAATTTGAAAAATGCTAAAAATTATTAAATTAGTTATAMTTTGAAAAAAATATTAATTTAAAAAAGGAAAAACCCTGAAACTATATTACTAAGTAGATTAAATTACTAATAAATTACTTAAATCAAAAAATTGCTTTTTCGAACTTTGATTACATCTTTTTTTTTTTTTAAAGTGATCCTTGATTTTCGTTTCCTATTTCCTCTCCATTACTAATCTAAGTAAGTGATTTAAATTGGAATTGAATCCACAGGAACTTCTCAAAAAAAGGGGCAGGGGAAAAATAAAAGAAAGCGTACAGGTATTTTACGTCTAATCATTTTAGTGACTCTAGGTGTTTGGTAATCTGTCGTTTTAAGTCTAAATCTATCAATGGCTTTATTTTTATGATAAGCTCTCATTAGACTTCATTAAGGCCAATCAGTTCCTTATAGGTTTCCTACGGTTTATTATAGGGAAAGTACCCAAGAAAGGTCGAAAGCTATTAGATTACATTCCAGCGGCAGCTAGCGTCCTTCCCAAATGACCAAATTGTCCACATTGTAATGCAAAAAAAATACATAATGAAACTCCCAATTTTTGCTGCTCTAATATGGAGATGTGGTTTTGGCTAGCAATCCAACTCCAACTCTCTTGAAAGAGTTGTTCACTTCACCTTCAGAGGAGTCTCATTTATTTAGAGCATGTGTGAGGACAATTAATAATCAATTTGCATTCACTTCTTTTGGGGTTAAGTGTGATAAAAGTTTAATAAAAAGAAATAAAGGCGTGTATACATTTAGGGTGCAAGGACAAGTTTATCATTTCATCGATGATTTAGAGACCTCAAAGAATTTGCAGTTATATTTTCACGATACTGAATCTGAGCTGACAAACYGTTTAGAATCGTGTCCAAGGCTAACAGATAGTATAATTCAAAAGGTTATGATTATCCTCAGCCACAATCCATACGCCAGATTTTTCCGTGGTTTGAGGGATGTTCGTAACCTCGATACTTGTTGTATTGTTTTGCGGTATTTGCCTGGTGTTGATCAAAGGGTTTTCAACAAACCTACAGTATCCCAGGTTGYTGCATTGTGGGTTGAAGGAGAGGAGAAKGGGGAAATACATCGGAGGGATATCCAAGTGTGTACCYATAGCGGTCGTTCTCATAATATCGAATATTACTATGGATGTTATGACCCGCTGCAGTATCCTCTTCTTTTTCCTTTTGGTGAGATTGGTTGGCATCAAGGTATAGAAAAAAAAAAAGGAGATCTAACAGAGAACAACCTCGTAATATATATTCTCACATCTCTGTATCCCCAATGCTTGCAACKAATGCCKAAGAACTCCTAYAAAGGGAACAGGATGGTGAGCTACTCTCACCTTGTTCATCCATTTGTTGTCATAGTTATATTCTACATAGCAATATCATTAATCATTCTCTTTGTTCCTGTACCAGCAATGGCCAGAATAGACAGCGATCCAAATTTCRTTTCTGTTAGAGAATACTATGCGTATAAGTTGCAAATGAGGGATAATAGTGATTCATTCTTGCTTCACTTTGGTAGACTTTTCCAGCAATATATAGTAGATATGTATGTTAAGCTCGAGTCGCAGAGATTAGATTTCTTTAGAACACAGCACGAGGAGATTAGACGAGAGTTCCTCCAGGGTATACAAGATTCTTTATCTGCTGGTGAAACAAATGCGGCGAATGTTGGTCAGAGGATTTTCTTACCGGCAAGCTTTATTGGTGGGCCAAGGAATATGAGAAGAAARTATATAGACGCAATGACATTAGTGCAGAAATTTGGCAAGCCAGATATCTTCTTGACAATG
>BMAC01000131.1:0-15609 GCA_014905375.1 Phtheirospermum japonicum
CGCCTGCAGTATCTCTCCCTGAGGGGGTTGCCAAAGGAGTATACCTATCGAACTGAGGTCCTGCCTGTAGTCAGATCTGGCCTGGGCTTCTTTACCGTAACCCTATCATCTCTGTCATACCTTTCTCTCTTCACTACTACAAAACAGTTAAACGACGGCGGTTTTTTTACCTTTTTAACGTCGGTTTTTGAACCGCCTTTGTATCGACCGCCGTTAAATTTTACGGCGGTTTTTCAAAACCGCCGTCAAAAAGTGGGATTTAACGGCGGTTCTGGAAGACATTTAACGGCGGTTTTTGAACCGCCGTAAAATTCAGCATTTTTACGGCGGTTTTGGAACCGCCGTAGATTTCAGCGTTTTACGGCGGTTTTTAAAAATACCTTCTAGAAAGTCTGTTTTCCAGATCGGTCCAATTCACAACGGTTTTTTAAAAATACCTTCTAGAAAGTAGTAAAAAATTTAAAAAAAAAAAAGAAATGAAAGATTTGCACCAAAATATACATATTAATAAAGAAAAAATCTGAAGCTAATTAGCTATTCCATCTACAAATATGTCAACCATCTCAATTGATTAATATTACCAAAGGCTATAACATTAACCAAAGTCTAAAACTTCACCAAAGACTAAAGTTACATAAATATAGCTTACATAAACATCGTCCACGCTCCCCCACCATCGTATCGTATCCCTGTCCCAACCCGCTTACAAACTTGTGGGCGTTCGCTTGCTCGGCCGCGGCTATGATCTCCGCCTCGCTGGCGTCCCCATCTTTCCCGTAGGCAATATTGGCCCGGATCGTGTCGTTGAACAGGACCGGCTCTTGGCTCACCAGTCCCATCTGCTGCCTCAGCCATTTCAGTTGGAATCTTCGTATCTCGATCCCGTCGAGAGTTATCTCCCCTGAATCGGGATCATAGAATCTTTGCAACCAATTGTACAACCGTCGATTTCCCGCTCCCGCTCTCCCCAACCAAAGCAATCGTCTGAAAAAGTATTTAATCATATAAATGTCAACATTATTTAAATAAATAAATATGTAAATAAAAAATTTTAGTTGTAATTATTCATATCATACCTTGCCGCTGCGTATCGTCAAGTTGAGGTCCCTAAATATCTGAACATCAGGCCTAGTCGGATACTTGAAGCTCACGTGCCTCAGTTCGATTTCCCCCTTCACGCTTTCCAGCTTCATCCCCGACTCATCGCTCGAATCAATCTTCGATTTCCTATCAAGAATCGAGAATATAGAAGCGGCTGCATTGTTAGCTTTGCTCGAATCCGGAGCCAACGTGCTCGAATGGGAAATCGCTAACGCTGCCAACGCTAGAGCAAAGAAAACCTGCAACAACAAAATTCATAATTGCATTTTCTAAACATAACTCTCTATGAACTACATGCATGAAGATAATTATCAACTTACCCGAAACACATCAACGAACGTGATCTTGCCATCCTCAACAAGCCGGGACCCCGCGTAAAAGCTCGTCGCGTAAACTAAATAATACAACGCGTTGGACAAACCAAATCCCACCCCGCTAACCAAGACTTGACGAACCCCGTTTTTCCTGGGCCCTCGCACCTCTCTATGTACATTCCCATCACCTTCTCCTCGGCACAGAGGGAGGCCACCGTCCTTATACTCCCGACCGCATCATTTGCAACTTGACTCGCTTCCTCGTACATCGTCTTGACATCTGCACTGAAACCTTTTGTGAACTTGAGATGGTTGACATATTTGTAGATGGAATAGCTAATTAGCTTCAGATTTTTTCTTTATTAATATGTATATTTTAGTGCAAATCTTTCATTTTCTTTTTTTTTTTTTTTTTTTTTACTACTTTCTAGAAGGTATTTTAAAAAACCGTTGTGAATTGGACGATCTGGAAAACAGGACTTTCTAGAAGGTATTTTTAAAAACCGCCGTAAAATGCTGAAATCTACGGCGGTTCCAAAACCACCGTAAAAATGCTGAATTTTACGGCGGTTCAAAAACCGCCGTTAAATGTCTTCCAGAACCGCCGTTAAATCCCACTTTTTGACGGCGCGTTTTGAAAAATCGCCGTAAAATTTAACGGCGGTCGATACAAAGGCGGTTCAAAAACCGCCGTTAAAAAGGTAAAAAAATCGCCGTTGTTTAACTGTTTTGTAGTAGTGACAGCTTCTTTGCAAGTTTTTTGAAAGTCTCAAAAGTTTCAGATTTTTCTTTTAGAAATTCTACCCAAGTAAATCTAGAAAAATCATCAACAATAACGAATACATACTTCTTACCACCAAGGCTCTCAACCTCAAGTGGTCCCATGAGATCCATGTGAAGCAATTCAAAGCAAGATGATGTAGTGAGACTTTGTTGGACTGGATGTGGCACCCTGACCTGTTTTCCTTTCTGGCATGCCTCGTACACCGGAATGATATTGGTGTTGAGCTTAGGCAGTCCACTCACAGCTTCTTCCTTGGCCAACCTGTCCATCATCTTGTAGTTGACATGTCCAAGCTTTTGATGCCACAGCTCCGCATCACTCAATTGGGACAGTCTGCAAAAAGCATCACTTTGAATTTGGTAGCAATTATCTGAAGTTCTTTTGCCAGTGAGAATGCACTGTCCATTCTCCTCATAGACTTCACATTTTTCACGGTTGGATTTTACGCTACAACCTCCATCGCACAATTGACTTATGCTGATCAAATTTGCAGTAAGTCCTTCTACTAGCAGCACATTTTCTAGTGTTACAACACCAGGAACATGGAGAGTCCCTTGGCCAATGATTTGGCCATTTGCGCCTCCTCCATACTTCACCTTTCCACCTTTAAATCTGACAATGTTGGAAAGCAATTCTTCTGAGCCTGTCATATGCTTCGAGCATCCACTATCAAAATACCAGGCTCCAAAGACATGAGACTTCAGGGAGGTATGGATCATATTACACTTGATGCTATTTTTCTTAACCCACGTTTGTTTGAACCTGATGTTGGTATTAATGTTGGTAGCGCGGTTACCAACATGGGATTTATCAGCCACACTGGTTCTCTTAAGGTGTCTTCTCTTTCCAATGATCTTCCAGCAAAAGGGCCTGATGTGCCCTGGTTCTCCACAGTAATGACACATATACTGTCTTCTTCTCTTTTTGTGACGTTTGGAAGATTTCTGTTCTTGACTTGGAACATGCATTGGCTAACTCGGTTTGAAACCTATTCCATGCTCTGAGGACTCTGGGAAGCTAATCTCCAAGATTTCAACCATCTTCGCCTTACCTTTATTCAGATTTGAAATGGTTCCTCGAACTTTGGTCAGTTCATTCTTTATCTTTTTAAGCTCAGTATCCTTGAGAGACATTTCTAACCGGACAATAATGTCAAGCTGATCCTCCTTTTCTTTGGTTAGCTTTTCTACTTCTTTTAGGAGATCTTTGACCTTTAGTACCTATTTCCCCCAACTGACAAATAATTTCTGGTGGTCAATACTCAGCTGCTCGTATTCCTCATAATAATTAGTGATCTCAGCATTCAGGCACACGATATTGTCTGCAAGCAAACCAACATGGACATCGTCGTCCCACACAACATGGGTGAATAAGGATGGAACAGGATCAGTTGACTCGGAATCATTAACATCCTCGGTGAAATCAGTAGCGATCATGCTTTTCTTTCTAAGAGTGTTGGGACACTCATTCTTGTAATGTCCCCAACCTTTGCATTCGTGGCATTGGATCTCGCTGAGTGATTTTGCTGGACTGGGCATATTGGAAATTGAAGTTGTGGACTGAGATCTGGGAAGAGCACGTCCAGTAAACTTTGGAGTAGATGTTTGTGACTTATTCCTTGCATTTGCGCTTCCAAGACTGTTTTTCTTCTTCAAGAAATTGTTGAAGCGTTGAGTCACAAAGGCCAGTTCATCTTCTTCGAGTGTAGTCGACTCCATCTTTTTAAGAACCCCATTAAAATCAAACTCCTCGTCATCTTCATCATCGACTGCAATTGAACCGGAAGAAAAAGCAACATTCTTCTCTTTCGAGGTAGAGCTAACGTGTTCCATCTCATATTGCTTGAGGTTTCCAACTAAGGTGTTGAAATCGATATTATCAACATCTTTAGATTCTTCTATGGCCACCACCTTCATGCTATATTTCTTCGAAATGGATCTCAGCAATTTTCCTACAAGACGGGAATTAGTTATGGCCTCACCAAGCTCTCTGCACTCTTCCGTTATTTCCGAAAATCTTATGGAGTAGTCCATGATTGACTCTTTCTCATCCATTCTCATAGCCTCGAAAGTGGACATGAGCATTCTTAATCTGGATTTCTTCACGCTTGCAGTTCCTTCACACACCCTTTGGAGTGCGTCCCATGCATCCTTTACTGACTCGCAATTCTTGATGATACGGTAGTAGCTTGCATCTACATAGCCACACAAGGTGTTGATGGATTTGGTGTTCCAATTTGCAACACCAGTCCAGTCTTCCTCCTTTTTGGGAATGGTATCGCCCTCGCCATCCGTGACACGTGGCTTTTCCCATCCAATGAGGACAGTTTTCCAAACACGCTCGTCGATGCTTTTCAAATGCCATCTCATTCTCTGTTTCCAGAGAGAATAGTTCTCACCATTAAGGATTGGAGGCCTCGGGTTGCCTTGAGCGTCCATATAACCTAAAAATAAGGATCAATACTTAAGAGTTTAAGTAACCCGCTCTAAATGTCAATTGTAAAATTAAAAGGTCTATGGTTTTAAGAATAATTCTCATATTCACGATGTTGTTATTTAATGTTTAACAACACTGGTTATCAACATCGACCAGAGTAAAATAAATATATGTAGAGAAAATTAAATGTAAGAACACGATTGAACAAATTCAGTTCACAAGTAAATACTTGTGAACTTGGGTGTACAAACCCGAAAACTATATTACTTTCTTTTTCACGTTCAATACACAAATATGAAGTAATATATGAAAACTAAATATCAATAAACTTGATACTAAAACCTGTTTCCGGAATGGCAAGTTCTTCTCCGTTGGTCACGCAACTTCGAAGAGCTTGTTAATCACGATCAATAGCTCCATGTAGTTCTTCGTGTTCTTCTTTCTTGCTCGTCGTGCGTCTTTGCCTTGCGTCCTCTGTCCTCTCAAAATCCCGTGCACAAAAGTCATGAATCCAAGCTTTAGGAATCCTTGTCTTAAATAGACAAACATAAATTCCTAAACTTGGTAAATACCTAAAACAAATCCTAAACACAATTTAGGAAACTAATAAAGTCTTAAACATAAACTAGGAAACACAAATATATTCATAAATCTAGTTTCCTAACTTATTTTGTGCCCAAGAAAGGCAAATAACAAAATAGGAATTAATTCCTCAACATCTGTGTTTGGGCATTGATATCCTTATTATATGTCAATTTTTTTGTTTCCTTAGTATACTTAAACTACAAAATTCATACCAAATATATACTAATTCATAAAATCAAAGAATTATAATCCTCATAGAGTTAAACTGCATATATATTCTTAGAACGACATAGTATTTCAGTCATAATTATATTTTGGTCTTAATTATATTTTTTGAATTTACAAGATTTTTGAAATTTACAAGAATTTACAATAATCCTCACAATTTTGGAATTTACAAGAATTTCGGTCTTAAATATATTTTCCATCTCTAGAATGAATATGTAACCTTATAAAATATATATTTGACATCCCTCAAGGGATCCTTAATATTTTCACAATTTCAGTTTTCATCGGGTTTTAACATTACATTAAGGGTAATTCGCTATTATTAATAACTAATCCCGTTGATTGCATGTATAAATGCACTCGAACATTATTTATTGTGAAAATGTTGTAATGTAAATAGAAATATACTATAACTTGAACGATTTTTATATTGGAACGAGACGCCACATAAGTTTAAAATACAATCATTCTTTAAGATTTTTTACTTTATTTTTATAACTATCACAAATCTTTCAATAGTGTCATTATAAAACCCGCGTATAATGAACAAGTCATATTTATTTCACATTATTGATAATTAAGAGAATAAAGGATTGAAAATTATTTGTTGCGACGAAAATGATATCATTATAAAACAAGACAACAAATGTAGCATAAAAAAACTTAAAATTTAAAGTAAACAATATTTTTACTTTTTGATATTATAAATTACATTTTTAATTATTTCTTTTGATAAATTTCATTTTTTTTTAATATTTTTTATATTGCCCGCGAAAATCGCATTCTTCACACTAGTATATTATATCACAATTACATATGCCAATATATTATTATTATTATTATTATTATTATTATTATTATTATTATTATTATTATTATTATTATTATGGGACTTAGTTAAGTGATATAATGTAAGTAGGAGTCCTATGACTACTGGAATTTGATATGTATTTAATGAGTAGATATTTGATAGAATCAGTATAGGAGATTATGGGAAATCCTATCTGATAAATATGTAAAGACTACAAGGTTATGGTCCCCAATATAAAAAATCGTACAATGTTTTCTACTCTCCCCATTAGAATAGAAAACTAAGGCACTTACAAGATTTAGGTGAGTAAGATCATAAAACCAAAAACCCTTCTTCCCCAACTCGTGTGTCTTGTGTTTTCCCATTCTAGCTTTCTATCTGGAATGGAGTCCCGTCCCTTGTAAGTTGAGCTTGGATCACTACATACGATTAATTCTATGGACTCAGGTAATTCGCTAATTCATAAACCTTTGATGTTAAGGCATGGTGAATCATATCCTAAATTTGTTCCACATGTTTAGGATATATTTATGTATTTTATGTGGTTGATTGATCATAAAATCCAAACAATTAGTATGAGAGCGATCATTAATGCTTAACTATTGGGGTTTATGAATTATTTTTTTATATTGTGTGGATCTGTCACTTTCCTTATTCAGAACAAGAAGTCAACGCAAAAAAGATTTAATGGGTACTTGTCATCTACCTTTTCCAAAAGGGTATACAATTTTATTATTTTAACAAAAGGATAAATCAATTGTAATATTCTTTTTTTTTTCAAAAGACCCCCAAATACTTTCTTGGTTCAGTAAAAAAAATAATAATTAAAACCAAACTGGTTGGGTCTGCTTCTCCAACACGACACCAATTCCACTAAAGAAGGAAGCAAGGCTGTGGCCAACAGGGTCTAGTCCGTATGCATATTTCCTTCTCGCCCCTCAATTGTTGCGGTAAAATATTCTTTTAATTGTTTGCAAGGAGAGTTTTTGGGCGGAGGTTGATGATGCCTTCGGGTGGTCGTCTTCACGTCACCTGCTTGACAACAGCGGTAATGACAGTTGAAGGAATTTAGGGTTACTTTTTTTGTGTGTGTTTCTCAAATTTATTGGGGATAGTTGAGAATTTTTGAATTTTTTGGGGATGAGATGGGTTCTTTATAATTTTGGAATATATATATATATATATATATATATATATATTATATATATATATATATATATATATAATATATATATTCCAAAATTATAAAGAACCCATCTCATCCCCAAAAAATTCAAAAATTCTCAACTATCCCCAATATATATATATATATATATATATATATATATATAGGGGTGGGTTCAAATTAGATTCATGTCCTTATTTGCGAACCTGCAGACTAGTGCTTTTATTATACAATCACAGTGCTTTATTAATATTTCAGCTATATACACTAGCAGTGTTTTTATTATATATTCTTAACGCTTTTAATCAAATAAATAAATATACAAAATATTTGGTCCATCCATTTAATTAGATCTAAGGCTCATAATTGGCCCTAGGTTCACAAATAAGGACATGGTTCTCATTTGAACCTAATATATATATTCACCTCTCTTTTCTTGGGCCTAACTATGAACTATGGATCGTAGTTTTGCATGCATTTTATGATCTTGTGATTAATGGCTTGAGCATTCTACTATGTTTACCTACATGCTTGCTTGAGATTCTCACTATTTCAATTAGCTGTTCGTGCCATGTTGATTGTTTGACAATATGTAAAACAAAATCAATTGGTTGCATGTTGCTGTTTGGTCAGATGTGAGCCTGTTGTTGTTTCTAAGAATTTTATAAATTTTCAAAAAATCAAAGTCTAATTTGGATCATAGACTTTAGTTTAAATTCAAATTGGGGATGGCAGTATTGCTGTTAATTTGCCTGGTAATATTCACTTTTATCGATCGAAGCAACACGTAGCCTTCACAACCTCTAGTGTATAGAGCGATTTCATTAAAATGACATAGATTATGGTGTGTAATTATTTATGCGAACTATGATCGGCCCTTTACACAGTTTGGCCAAATACTGACACATCTGTGATGATAAGTATGTGACAATTCTTGTTTATTGTTCATGTGAACATTATTCAGTCCTTCGATAGACCCTTGTTTGACAAAACTTATTGTCAGTTCTTGATCATTACAATAAGAATACTACTTGTTGTTAGTTCTCCATCCTTCGACGAGATTGATGTTGCATTATGTATCTTGCATGAGACCTCAAATCTGTTTGTTTAAATAATGTACGATTTAGTATATTGGAGATCATAACGTTGTAGTCTTTATATAGTTATCAGTTAGAATTTCCCATACCTCCTCCATATGAAATTCCAAAAGTCATAGGTCTCCTACTTATATTAAATCAATTAATTAAGTCCCATAATAATAATAATATAATATCAAATATAATTGTGATATAATATATGTAGCCCACTTTATTAAGAAAATTAATTAATTTCCAATAATCTCCCACTTGGGCTACATACTGTTCCTTAAACAATTATATTACTTTATGTGTGCACCTAATACCATATATTCAACGACTACTGCATGACAATCTAGTCCACCTCATATACTAGTAATGAGACTACCACGTTTTTCATCACATTACATCTTATTTCCATGCCACTCACCATATTTGATAGTCTCATTACTAGTATATGAGATGGACTAGATTGTCATGCAATAGTTGTTGAATAAATGATATTAGTGCGCAGGTAAAGTAATATAATTGTTTAAGGAACAATATGTACCCCAAGTGAGAGATTGTTGGAAATTGGTTTATCTCCTTAATAAAGTGGGCTACATATATTATATCACAATTATATTTGCCATTATATTATTATTATGATGCGAATTAATTAAGTGATCTAATGTAAGTAGGAGTCCTATGACTACTGGAACTTGATATGGAGTTAATGAGTAGATATCTGATAGAATAAGTATAAGAGATTATGGGAAATTCTAACTGATAACTATATAAAGACTACAAGTTTATGGTCCCCAATATACTAAATCGTACATTTTTTTCTACTATTCCCATCAGAATAGAAAACTAAGTCCCTTAAGAGATTTAGGTAAGGAAGATCATAAAACCAATAACCCTTCTTCCCCAACTCGCGTGTCTTGTGTTTTCCCATTCTAGCTTGCTATCTGTATTGGAGTCCCATCACATGTAAGGTGAGCTTGGGTTATTGCATACGCTTAATTTTATGGACTCAAGTAATTCGCTAATTCATTAACCTTTGATGTTAAAGCATGGTGATTCATATCCAATATATAGATGAATATTATTTGTATATTTTGATCCATTGTTGACCATTTCTTATTAATCGTATAGATAATTTGCTAAGAACATCCATATATCAATGAATCTAGTTACATCAATGTGCATTTGTGTGGTGGATATAGTGAGCATTATATGTGATCACTTTGGACCTAAGTACGACTAAGTACATCATGAGTTTGAGTCACTTGAAGATATTGACTAGTATCCTTTTTTGAGAATAAGAGAATAATTTTATCAAGCATAGTCAGAGAATAATATAATCAAAATGCAAACTGGAGTTGTGTTCTACCAGATATACTTGGTAGGGAAACAATATTTGATTATGTTTGAGAAAATAACTTATACTGTAAACCTTTGTGTTGTAATATTTAGGATAACTTACAATTTTAGCTCATTAACTGCTATAAGGGTTTAGGGTAATTTTATTTTGTGAAATGCCTGTATAGAAAAGAATTTCATTAATTTATCTTAGTTCGAATTTGGTCGGAAGTTGTATACTCACCGTAAAACCCCTTGTGATTTGCACGACTCACTAGTGCAGAAACTGCATATTCAGAAGGGTAATTCTGCCTATCCAGAACGCCTTTCTGTACCTTCTGTAGTGACATAGTTCTGGATTGGCAAACTTTCCAGAACGCCTTTTTTTACCCTTCTGGATTGACAGACTTTCTAGAAGGGTAAAAAAAACTGTTCTAGAAAATAATTTTTCTGTTCTAGAATGGTACCATCCTATACTTATCCGCCACTTTCCAGATCGGTTTTTTTAAATACCGTTCTGGAATGTCCAATTTTACAGAACGATATTTTCAAATACCGTTCTGAAAAGTCTCTCTTTCCAGAATGGTATTTCAAAATACCGTTCTGAAAAGTCTCTCTTTCTAGAACGGTATTTTGAAATACCGTTCTGAAAAGTATAACTTACCAGAACAGTATTTGAAAATACCGTTCTAAAAGTGCGACTTTCCAGAACGGTATTTTTAGATACCGTTCTAGTAAGATATACTTTTCAGAACATTTTGAAATACCGTTCTGAAAAGTCGTAATTTTCAGAATGGTATTTCAAAATACCGTTCTGTAATGTCTCACTTTCCAGAACGGTATTTGAAAAAACCGTTCTGGTAAGTTATACTTTCTAGAACGGTTATTTTAAATACCGTTCTGGAAGGTTTAACATACCAGAACGGTTTTTCAAAAGCCATTCTGGAAAAGCATAACTTACCAGAACGGTTTTTTCAAATGCCGTTCTGGAAAGTTAGTATATTTTTGGAAAGTTTTGCCTATTTTTAGTATTCATCTTTCCCAAATGTAAAACTTTAAATATACAATATTTAAAACATCAAATATCAATTAAAAATATACTTCACCAAATACAATATCTCAATCCATTCAAAGCAACACAAAATAACAAAAAAAACCACAATATTCATCAAGTGTTCAAAACAACGATCACTACAAGTTACATACAAAAAAAGGTTTAATCAGAGATATTTGTTCTTCAAACCAATAGCTGTCCAAGAAAGCCGTGCTGATTCAATGCCAAAAAAACTAGAAAATCAGCCTTTCCAGCGTATTGCCTATCACAATACGTAAAATTTTCAAATTTCAACATATGTATACAGATAAAAAGTACAAAGAAATGAGTTTTGCTTAATATTACCTTTTATTCATGTGATCCCGGGATACCAGGCGAACTATCTGCACTATTGGAGGCCAATTTGCAGCAAGCCTGAAAAGAGGCCAGGCACTTTAACTGTTTAAGTAAAAGGAAAAAAAAAACGTGAAAACAACAAGGACGATAATTTTAAACAAACATTAACAATATATRTTTCTAGAACCCCGTAGAAACTATGCAAAAAAAGTGGTATCACTAAGTAAGAGTGTTTCAGCCGAAGCAAACTTACGTCGCARAAGCTGAGGCATTCTTGTATTTGAAAAGTTGTGTTTGCTCTTTGTCGAGATTAGTGGTCGAAAGAATCTCGGCCATGCTCATGACTCCGGATAGAGGAGACCGTATCTCGTGAGACATCGTCGCCAGCATTTGTTTCGCTAGCATCGATTCCTCTGTTGCAAAGAAAAAATAATACAGGTTAAAAATGACGAGACCATTTTTATTTCTTAATCGATATACATATATATAACCCGTAGAGAGGAGCAAGTTAAACCTGTTATGTGGATTGTTTTGTTAAGCTCTATCTCCTTTGCTTTTTGTACAACCATTTCTTCTCTAAGCTTTTCCATTTTCTCTCTGTTTCTAAGCTGTAATAAAATAGGGTTTATTTCAAGAAGACCCCCAAAGTTTGACCTAATTACAAAAAAAAAAACAGCTAACTTTCAAAATTAAAAAAAATATTCATAAGATTTTATTTTTTCTTACATTTAACCATTCAAAAGCAAAAATCATTTCATAATCCCCTTTTGTTTTTTGTCTTTTCGTAATTTCAAAGTTAGCTGGGGAGTTTTGTAAATAGGTCAAACCTCAGGGATCTTTCTGTAATAATCAGAACAAATTATTCGACGACTGATAAAAGAGACAAGACAAATGCATATAGAATTAAGCGCTCAAATGGAAAATAGTTTTAACAGTGGCATTTAGGATAATTACAAAAGTACCCTGAATTTTAGCTAAATTACGAATGACTCCACTTTTCTTTCAAAATTACTAACAGGTTTCTATTAACCTAGCATCGTAAAAATAAAAGTTTTTACCTGAAATTAACCTAGCATCGTCTAAACATGGGAAGTTGGGGGGGAGGGAGGGTGGGGGGAAGGGGAATATGGCTTTAAAAATAAACTAACATTTGATGAGGTCCTCAAATTAAGGAATGGAAATAGAAGAGAAATCTTACAGTAGGGAAGGAATGACTGGATGGCATTCAACATAACAGGACAGACCTTCTTGACAGGTTGCACTTCCTAAAAGGCAATATAACTCCATTAATGTTACAAACTTATATCATCAGATTAAAAATTGGATTGGGAGTGGGGGTGGGGGTGGGGGGTAAGTGTGAGAAATTGATGGGAGAAGGGGAATGCTTCCTAAGTATTATAACCAGAACAAAACAGAACCTTACCTGTATAGACTTTGAATCACTTGGGAAACCAGAAATTATCAGTTGGCGTATTATCTTTGAACACAATAACCATCTTTCACAGGTTAGGTGAATGTCACTATGATTCAACTCAGATGCATTTTGAGCTAGTGCTGAAAAACCATGCAATATATTCTGCACATCAGTCTGCCAAAGGTGCCAGCTGTAATCAAAGAATTGAGATGCTATCTGCCAAATGAGAAACYATGAACACATCCAGTGAACAAGCAAATTAATACTATGATTAAGATTGAAATCAGCAGGATGGATATATATATAAAATTTAAATAATAAAAACCCCATGGCATGAGAAAAGCATGGATGTGTGGAGCAGTTTTGTTGATAAATCAGACATTCGGACCAAAGATCTAACTGAATAGAAATTGCAACCAGATTCTCAAGAAAATGAGACCTCGTCAAAAAATAGAAAGTTGCTTTGACTTTATTCAAATAACAGCTAAAGCGCGCTATAAGGGCATCTATATACTCCAAAAGCTTTTCGTCGAACAGCAGGGGATATGGCTCTATTTAGGACATTACTAAAAGATTAACTCCAACCAACCCTAAAGAACTATGGACTCCAGATAAAAGATAGATGCCAATTTTATCGTATCTCAAGGCTTATGACTAAACCTTCAACCCTATTCTACAGAATTCAAAAAAAAAATTGACGAGACAAATAAAATAAACTAAAATACCACAACACTTAGGCTTTAAGCAGATAAATTAACTTCATCAACAGCCTTGAACACCACATGTACTCTCTATATTCATGAAATTCCTTTGTGTTGACCTCAAGATCCAAGTTCTGAATTTCTCATCCATTTGATAATAGCTTCAGCAACAACTGGAATATACACAATAATTTGTAAACAAAAATGTGTAATAATGATCACCTCAGCATAGGTCCTCTGGCCAGAGGTAAGACGTTTGGTTGACAACTCCTTTAATATCCGGAAAAGGATCAAGTATATTCTATGAGAAGTCAATATATCAGCTGATTGAAGCTGTTGCTCTAACACATAAAGCAAGTTTGACCTGTATTCAGAATAAGATTCAGGAAGCCTAATAAATAAAAGGGTTGAACACAAGATCATAAACTAGACAAGATGTGCCATGCATAAAGTGTTACTATAACTACTACATAAGTTTCACTGAACCATGTGGAAAGAAACATAATCTTGGTACATCATTCCAATGTAGCTTGAATAATCCCCAGGAGTAAAATATAATAGGTGCCTAATGCCTCTGTTAAAATGTGCTAATTCTCCATACTAATTAAAGTTCAGTTAGAATCCACGATAGSAACAGTAGGAATGCGGAGATATCGCAGGTCTAAGGTCTTAATATGAAGACGGCTCATTCAATTGATCTAAGTATGAAGAAGACATGTCAACATTGGAATCAATGTAGAATTATGTTAAAAGTGTAACTACTAACAGATAGCCACTGTTTAATTATGTTAAATAGAGTTTCCTATACAATTCAAGAAAAAAAAACATACCATTCCCTTGGGTAGTCAAAGCGAGCAATTTTCGAGATTAGGACGGCCAATGTGAGAGCAATCTGWGCCATAATCAAATTTCTAATTATAGAACATATGACGTAATTTCAGGTGGTTATTTGCTAGATAAGAATAACTTTGGTGTAGATGGCACCAGTAAGCAAAGCAACACAAATAAACAAGAACCAGTCCTTAGCAATGGGTAAATAAACTTAAACTCTGGTAGGAAAACATGGTTGACTAGTTCAAAGTAGACTAAATAGTAATTAAATCACCACACTATTACTTTACGGTAATATAGAGTTCAGAGGCACGTTGAAATACATGCATTATTACAAGAACACAGAATTTAAAACAAATAAAATAAATAGTATATTTGAGCTTAATAAAAATTTTAAAATTTTATTAACTCAGGAAAAATAAATAAATAAATAAATCTCAAAGAGAGTCTTAGAGAACCTGGGACCGCCTTGTCCATCTTCTTCATCGATAAGTGTTATTCTGAACTCCTTCGACACAAATGGCAGAGGTCCAGCAGTGTATAGACTCTTTCTCCCATCATACGCAGGCAACCTTTTTCCCAGATGAGACTCCCTGTACAGTTCACTAACTGCTCCATCACAGCTCGATTAACTCCACGCGATGCCACTTCAGGGGTAATCGAAACCTTTTTTTGCCCAAAATTTAAAGAAAAAGAAAAAAAGAAGTCAATCACAAGAAGAAACGACCAACATAACAAAATCACAGAGATCGCTTAATACGAACAACTCACGTCGTACTGGTGCAAGTCTTTGTCGGGCAGCTCGGCGAAAAAGTGGTTGGCCTTCACGATACACCTGATACCGTTAACACCCTTCCCGGGCCTCAAAGGAAAACTAATCGACTTGCTCGAAGCAGGTGGCATCTCCGGGCTCGGAGCCACTTCCTGGATAGATAGTTGCTGGATTTGCTGTATTTCTAATTCATAACACAAATAAAGAATTTTTACAACTTATTCAACAAATACTTGCAATATATTCAGCTTTTAGCTTTTATCTGCAAACACTCTTATAAATGAGAGACTTTCAAATTGGGATTGCTTCTACCTAGTCTAACACAAGTAGAGAATATTGAAAAAAAAGATTTTAATTTTTTTTTGTGAGATAGTGATTATAAATCATTTGTGTGATTTTTAGTAAGTTATTTTATATAAAATTATTTGATAAAATAAAATTTCAAATGGACTCAGAGGGAAGGTGTTTTTATTTGAGAAGTTAATGTTAGTTGAGAGAAGATATAAAGATGAAATGAAATAAAGAGGAATGAGGGGAAATATTTTGTGGAAAAATCGAGTTATATTTTTTGTTAGTGAAAAAAAGTATTATAGGTTATAACCAATAAATTGTTTGGCTTTTTTTTGGTTTTTTTTTTTTTTTTTTTTTGCTGGTAAA
>BMAC01000131.1:23855-92869 GCA_014905375.1 Phtheirospermum japonicum
TTAATAAGCGCTTACGTCAATATTTTGAATTTTTCTTATTGTTTTATCCCTGCCGCGAACCGTAAATTCCACTGTAAATCTATTCAACCGAACAAACATAAAGTTATTACAATTAAGTGTAAAATTTTCGTAGATTGACAATGTTCCAAGCGCGAGGTAGTGCCGTGCCATCCAGCTCTTCCAGCCTGTACGCGCCACCAGGCAAGGTTTGGGTGACTCTTACTGGTCCTCGCCAAGACTCTTCCAACTTCCCTTTTGCTTGTCCTAGGTTAGACCGTCGTAAGACCAGATCTCCTACTCGGAATTGTCGCTTGGCTACAATTTTGTCATACGCCGCTTTCACCCTTCCTTTAATATGTTCCATTCGTAACGCAGCCTGTTCTCTTTTCTCCTCAATCAGGTCCAAAGCATCCTGCCTTAATAGCTCATTCTGTTCTTCATTAAAATTCTGGATCCGATGAGTTTTAAGGCTGACTTCTGCGGGCACTACAGCATCCATACCGTACACCAAACTAAAAAGGGTTTCACCTGTACTTTCTTTCGGATTCGTACGGTACGCCCGAAGTACGAAGCTCAGCTCTTCCACCCACTTTCCTCCAGATCTGTCCAGTCGCGACTTAATTCCTTGAACTAAAATGCGGTTAGTTACTTCAACCTGACCATTCGCTTGTGGGTGGTATACAGCCGTAAAGTGTTGCTGAATGTTCATCTTGGCGCACCAAGCCTTTATCTTGGCTCCCACAAATTGGGTCTCATTGTCTGACACCACTATTCTCGGTATACCGAAGCGACAGACCACATTCTTCCAAATGAAACTCATCAAAGCTTCCTCTGTTATTCTAGCGAGAGCCTCTGCTTTCACCCACTTGCTGAAATAGTCAATAGCCACGATCAAAAACCTTTTCTGGGCTGGGGCCATCGGGAATGGGCCGACCAAATCAATACCCCATTTAGCGAAGGGGCAGGGGGAACTCATCGTCATGAGCTCTTCCGCCGGTTGGTGGATTAGTGAGGCCATTTTCTGGCACTTTTCACATTTTCTAACGAAGTCCTCAACTTCCTTTCTCAGAGAAGGCCAGAAATAACCAGCTCTCAATACTTTACTGGCTAGAGCTCTGGCCCCCATATGGTTGGCGCAACAACCTTCGTGTATCTCTCTCAACACCAGACCTCCTTCTGTTTGTGATAAGCACCTTAAAAGAGGTTGACCAAATCCTCTCCTGAATAATTCTCCCTTGATCAGGCAGAATCTAGTAGACCTGCTCCGTATTTTCACCGCTTCTCTCTTTTCCTCCGGCAAGACCTTCTGTTCGAGGTATCTTTTTATGGGGGAACGCCAATCTTCCTCCTCAGCAACCGTACAGATCTGCTCGATTCCGAACTCCCCTTCTGCTTTCAACAAGGTGATCGTTCGTTCATAACAATCCGCGGCTGAACTTGCTATTTTTGCTAAGAAGTCCGCACGACCGTTTTCCTCTCTGGGAATCTGAATAACAGTTAATTCTTTCATACCTTTGGCTAGCTCTCTGAATTTAGCCAAGTATCTCTGCATATGTTCCTCCCTCGTCTCAAAATCTCCATTAATTTGTTTACACACGAGTTGAGAATCAACCTTGGCACACACGTGATTCGCACCCAGGTCTTTTGCCATCTGGACACCTCTTAAAAGAGCTTCGTACTCCGCAGAATTATTAGAGAATGTTGTATTTAATCGGATAGCAAACTCAGTAGACACCCCCTCTGGATTGATCAGGACAATTCCTGCTCCGCAGCCCTGATTACAGATAGAGCCATCCGTAAAGATCGTCCATCTTTCTAGTTCTTCGGGAAGGCCAGTCATTTCTTGCATGAAATCTGCCAAGGCCTGAGCTTTAATCGTTGTCCTAGTTTCAAAGCTAATATCGAATTCACTTAGCTCAATTATCCATCTGACCAGTCTTCCGGACGCTTCTGGCTTATCCATGACTGCCTTCAAAGGGAAATTCGTTCGTATAATTATACCATGCGACAGGAAATATGAACGTAATTTTCGGGCCGTTCCCACAAGGGCCAGTACTGCTCGTTCCACCTCTACATACCTTACTTCGGCATCATGTAAGACCTTGCTCCAGTAATAGACAGGTTTCTGAATCTTCCCCTCTTCCCGTAGTAAGACAGAGCTGACTGCCTGTTGCCCTACCGATAAGTACAAAATGAGGGGTTCTCCCGGGACAGGCTTTGTTAGCAAGGTCATACTAGCCAAATGCTCCTTTAATGCGACAAATGCCTCCTCACACTCATCACTCCACAAAAATTTTGCTTTTTTCCTTAGAGCTTGAAAGAATGGTAAGCTCCTTTCTGCAGACCTGGACAAGAATCTACTTAACGCATTGATACGCCCCGCTAAACATTGCATCTCCTTCACATTCCTAGGCGCCCGCATGTCCATAATCGCTCTGACCTTCTCGGGATTTGCCTCGATACCCTTCTCTGTGACCATGTAGCCTAGGAATTTGCCAGCTCTGACACCGAACGCGCACTTCTTAGGATTAAGCTTCATCCTATATCGTCGTAGAGTATCAAAGGTTTCCTACAAGTCTTCCACATGTGATATTGCTTTCACACTCTTGACCAACATATCGTCCACGTAAACTTTCATGTTCCGCCCAAGTTGATTTTTAAACATCTTATCAACCAAACGCTGATAGGTGGCTCCTGCATTTTTCAAACCGAAAGGCATCACAACATAGCAATACGTCCCCTTTGGGGTAATGAAACTGACCCGCTTCCAATCATCCCTAGCCAATCTGATCTGATGATACCCCTGAGATGCATCCATCATACTCAAGAGCTCACATCCAGCGGTGGAATCGACGAGCTGGTCGATCCTGGGTAAGGGATAGTGATCTTTCGGGCAAGCACGATTAAGATCTCTAAAGTCGATACACATGCGCCAGTCCTCCCGAGTCTTGGGAACCAAGACAGCGTTAGAAAGCCATTCAGGAAATTGTATTTCTTGGATGTGTTTAGCCTTTAACAGTTTCTCCACCTCGACTTCTATGACGGCTTCCTTCTCAGGGCCAAAATTACGTTTCTTTTGCTTTACTTGCTTGGCGTCTAAGCTGATGTTGAGGTGATGTTCTGCCACTTCTGGGTCGATTCCTACCAGATCTTCTGGAGACCAAGCAAACACATCCGCGCTACTCCTTAATAATGCGACTAGCTCTGTCAAAGTTTCCGGACTGAGGGTTGTCCCTACTCGAAGGACCCGACTCCCATCCCCCGGGACTACTTCAACCATCATCAGACCTTCCTCTCTATTGGCCAGGTGTCTCTGGCGGCTCTACTCTGACCCTTTTGCCCTGTCTCTCTTCCTCCTCATTCCTCCTGACACACTCTACGTAAGTCCGTCGTGAAGCATACTGGTCACCCCTGACCTCTCTTTCTCCACCTTCCGTTGGAAATTTCATCTTCATTTGGAAGACGGATATAACGGCCTGAAATTTGCTCAAAGATGGTCGACCCAGCATGACATTATAAGAAGAAGGTGCATCCACTATCAAGAAACGCACTGTTTTTATCACCCTGTATGGTTCTTCTCCTAACGTCACGAGGAGCCTCACTGCTCCCAAGGGTTTTAGGGCTCCCCCCGCAAACCCCACTAGGGAGGTGGTGACCTCTTCCAGTTCAATATCCATTTTCAACTGCCTAAAGCAGTCATAAAACAGAATGTCGGTAGAACTCCCAGTGTCCACGAAAATTCTACGGACATTATAATTAGCAATAGTTGCAGTTATAACCAGAGCATCCATGTGAGGGGTTAAAATACCATCGCCGTCTTCTGACCCAAAACAGATGTTGGGGGTAGAAGTCATTTGTCCCACGTCTCGCAATTTTCGAACTAAGTCTTTTGCAGCTCTGACATAATTGTGTTGTGTCCGTTTGGAGTGATCCTCAAATTCTCCTCCGATAATCATCTGGATTTCTCCATGAAAGACCTGGGTTTGATCAGATCTTTTCACCTCAGTACGCACCCTATCTTGGTTGCTCCTATTTGTCAGGGTCCGATCATAATTCCTTTTACCACAGATGGGTGCACTGGTCCGTGTCATGCCCATACTCGTTGTGGAAACGACAGAAACGATCCGATTTTTCCTTTCTGGGCCTCTGCGAAAGTCTTTGGCCACTTCAAGTCTGGATGCTTCTCGATTGCCTGCAGGATTTCTCCTTGTAGGGTTGCTAAAGGAGTGCATTTATCAAAGCGAGGCCTCCCACCAGACAGGTCTGGCCTAAGATTTTTTACAGTTCTCCTATCTTCGCGATCATGTCTCTCTCTCTTCTTTTCTCCCTCATCCATAATCTTCAAAACTTCTTCCAGATGGATATAATTTTCCGCTCTTTCCAAGAGCTCCCCAAATTTCAGAGCTGGTTTCACCACTAGCGACTGAAAGAAATCCCCTCGTCTCAAACCTTGCGCTAGAGCATTCACCAACAGMTCTTCAGAYGCMGAGGGCACCTCTAATTTGGCGGTTGTAAACCTGTTGATATAAGCACGGAGGCTCTCATTCTCTTTTTGCTTGAGACTGAAAAGTTCCAGCGGCATTTTCTGGTATTTCCTGCAGCTTGTGAATTGGTGTAAAAAGGCTGAGCTGAACTCATCAAAATTGCTGATTGACCTCTGCGGCAGTTGACTAAACCAGAGCTGCACTGATTTAGTAAAAGTCATCAGGAAGACCCGACACATGACAGCGTCTAAAAATTTATGCAGGGCTGCTGCGATCTCAAAGCGACTGAGATGGTCCCACGGGTCCGTGGTTCCATTTTACTCGAAGCCTAGGGAGCGGTATGAAGCTGGCACATCATCTCGCATGACTTCCTCAGTAAATGGTGTGCCCCTTCTTCCAGGAGTCATCCTACCCGTCACCATTTTTCTCTTAAACTCCCTTACTTCCTTTTGCAGACTCTGCATCTGTTCAGCCAGACCTGGATTAGTTTGTCCTGAAGTTTCACTGTCAGAGGTGGAGAAGTGCTCCTCCCCATCGTGTAAGGGAGCCCGATCCGCCTGCTGCCCTCGTAATGGCTCCGTTCCCACCACCGGAACTGTTTGCGCTGGTGGTGTGTTGGATGGCGGCGTCGCCATCTCCGCGAACTTCTTCTATACCGCCATCTCCACGGCTTTGCCGATCAACTCCGAGAGCTGCAGAAGGAAGGATTCATTAAATGAACCACCCGTAGCTGGCCAAGATTTACTGAACGGGGGCGGCGTAGCGCCTGGCGCGGCCCCTGTCGACGGCGCTATCTCTTCTGGCCTCGTCGCCGCCGTATCTATCGACCTGGGCATCCCCCATGGCGCGGCGGAACTAGGGGTTCTACCAAGCTCACCCACCAAGTTCCGCCGTAAACCGTCTGAAGCCATGAAATAAACAGAAAATCTCACGTCTTAACTTGATCGCCTTCCCACAGATGGCGCCAATTGTTTCAGCCTAAAAAGTGAACTACCCAATTAATACTTGTAGAAACCAGAGCTTCCTGAACCTGCACCACAAAAACTGATTAGAAAGGACCACCGGTGATTTTCCGGTGGAAACCTCTCCGATGCTTAAGTCATTAAGCGTTTGAGGTGTTTTCCAGAAAGAAGACAAGAAAGCTCAAAAGAATGACATACCTCTCCCAGCCTTGAGGCTGAGATATTTATAGCTTTCCTTAACGGGGACCCCAGCCGGGATCTAAGGAACACATGGCGTGAATCAAGGGCCGTTACCCAACAGATTCTGACAAGTGGTCCCACCTGTCTCTTTGTTGGGAATCTGAGAAACAGTTCTCTCTTTCCAGATCTTCCTTAATTCCTTCCCTCAATCTGACCTAGTCCATGATACTTCGGCTCCTCTTTCCTCTCGCCCCTGCTGTTCAACAGGTCAACTCTTACTAATAATGAGGAAGAGCTCTATTCCTCGGGGGACTCAACCAGGCCTTTTACCCAGGTCAGGCTAAACTCCACCTCTAGGGCTTCGACTAGGTATAATCTCCGGAACTTTAGTGTTCTTGCAGATGACCAAGTCAGGGATCTCAAGGGATAACCATCCTTCCCCACATCTTGTTTTGCCAGGAGGGCTAACTAGATCTTTCGTAGAGACAGAGTTAGTCTATCCTTCTCTTAAGTTATTTAATTATTCTGGGTCAGAGCTACCCCAAGATAGGTCTGGCATATATTCTGCCCTGTCATAATTTAATTATTTTATTCATAATATACCATATTCATCACAACAAAGAATCTTTAACCTTTACGGCTCTTAACTCTAGAAGTTTTGACATAAAGTTGGTCATGGTTGAATAATGGTTTTACCAAATACAAACCAACGTTGGAGATAGATTCACCCTCACTCTTGTTTATAATCATTGTGAAAGTACAAAAAATAAGTGAAAACTGTCTTCTCTAAATTTTGAACGGCACTACTATCAACATGACTCAATGCCATGTCTGGAATGTAAACCTTAGTCCAATATTAGTTCTTCACCAAATCTTTGCTTCAATAATGAAATCTCCAAATTGGGTAACAACCAATCTCGTATTATTTTATAATTCTGAAACTTTATCCATGTTTCGAATCAACATAATCAAAAATCTGGTTTTTAACTTCAAAACATCGTTAAGAATCCCTGAGTACTTTATCATATTTTGGAAATCAATCATGTACACTTGATGTTGAGGTTCTTCATTTACATATATTTTTCAAATGGTATCATAACAAACTCATTCATACATTAGAAGTATAGACATCACGTATTTATTCATTATTTCAACAATACCATTTGTTAGTTTAGAATAGCTCTTTCTTAAAAGAATGAGTGATTGCCAAAGTTCTCTAAAATATAAGGATAAATTCTCTCCACAATATCAACAACATGGTCACTTGAATCTTGAAGAAGCATATAATTAGATATATCAATTAAAGTTTAACCATCAACTTTGGTACCGAATTCAATAGCACCAATTTTGAGTATTAATTCTAAGAATTCCTTGATTCCATGTGCAATAGAGGTTGAAACTGACCATCCAACTGTTAATCTCATATTCTTTATTCAATCGGCGAACCTTACAATGTTCTCATAATATAGATGAGCATATACTCACATAGACAATATCTTCTCGACTATCCTTTTGGTACAATATGAAGAATATTCCTAAAGTCTCCATCAAGAACCATAACCTTGCCGGCAAACGGTAAGTTCTTTCTTTCTTATGTTGCAATAAACTTATGATTTTTAAGCAAAGCTTCAAAATATAATCTACTAATAATTTATGCTTCATCCAATATTTTTAAATTTACCCAATCTAGAAGAATAACTAATTCCATTTCGGGTGTTATTATGCACATAGAATCTTCTTTTGTGCTCAAAGGTATTCCAAATCGAGAGTGCATAATTCTACACGCAGGAAGCAAGAGTGCAACAATACCACTTGAAGCAACATTGAGAATAATGTCATCTTCGAATCGTAAACAATAAATATGTTCGCAAAATGAAGGTTTTACCTTTCCCACAATAACCATAAACAAAATAAATACACCACCTTTGTCATTTGACATAGCACTTAAAATTCCGAAATAGATTATCTTTTGTTCATTAGTTAATAATGAACATAGGTTGTGATATTCGACATAAAAAAGTAATCTATCAAATATAAGTTCTCACTGGATATGTTTGTTATTTCCGTCTCTCATCGAAGAATCATCGGGAAGGTGGTAAAACTATCCTAAATCGGATAATTGATCATCATTAAATCAAAATATGATTGGCCAATCATACGATAGTGAATTCATTATTGGGCCTACACTATGGTAATAACGGTCATTTTCAAATCTCATAAAATAGAATATGATACAATGAAATAGAAACAAGACAAAAAACATGTTCCTTACTTTTATCTGTCAAGGTGAGACCCTTTATTATAAATTCGATAATTTAGAGTGAATCAAATCTCCCCAAGTAGGACTCGAACCTACAATCAATCGAAGTCTTGAACATAATTTAGGGGGAAAAGATAGAGCAAAATTATAAAGATCAGGATAAGATTGTAAAGTAAACATGAATAAGACAAAATTAGTGAATAAATGCGGACAAACTTCTAAACAAACAAAAAATTATAAAAATAATGAAAAGATGTTATTTTTCTATAAAAACATATAATATATAATATTTTAATATTAATAATAGATAAATTATAGTGTTTTAGTTAAAGAAATGTCTAAGATATTATATCGGACTTTTAATGCATATACATATATATTATATAATTTCAATACATATGAACAACAAACAAAGAAAACATATTAATCGTAATACAAAACTAAAGGATTCTAATAATATTAAACAGAGATAAATCTTTTTTACCTCCTGAACTATGGTCATTTTGACACTTCGCTCCTAAACTTTTTTTTGGTGCAAATTACCTCCTAAACTGTACAAATTTTGCACTTAACCTCCTGAACTCCCATTCTTGGTGGAACTTTTGGTCGGATCTCACTCGTTTGACATGCACGCTTACATATAAGGGGTAAAACCGACTTTCCATCTTTTACTTATGACTCCTGCTCAAAATAATGGCACGTGAGCACTCGTGTGACCTGTTAATATATTGTTCACATTAATATATGTATACACATAGGATTTGGAACCTACGTAATGCTCACGTGCCATTATTTTGAGCGGGAGTAATGAGGAGGAGATGGAAAGTCAATTTTACCCATTATATGTTAACATGCATGTCACACGAATGAAATCCGGCTAGAATTTCCACCAAAAATGGGAGTTCAGGAGGTTAAGTGTAAAATTTGTACAGTTTAGGAGATAATTTGCACGAAAAAAAAGTTTAGGAGGCAAAGTGTCAAAATGACCATAGTTCAGGAGGTAAAAAAGATTTTTCTCTATTAAACATTAAAGTGATAAATTATATATGCATAAACAACATCTACCATTATCAGATTTAAATTAGCAAGCTAAATAAGAATAAGTAAATGAAACTTTTATATAACTTGTATTAAATAATTGTTGATTAAACTTTTTTACTTTATTTACATTCTTTATTTCAAAAATCTTCCAATTTTTGAATTGTAATATATTATCTAATGTTAAATCAAATAATAAATAATTACATCTATATAAAAATTTGTTTATAAATCTTGAACAAAACTACAAAGAAATAATTGGCTTAAACAATTTACAATATACTTCACAATAAATACAATTAGTTTTTTATTTTTATTTTTTTTATCTAGTGTTTGGTCAAGTGTTGTGTTCACTACACATAAGAAACCTTCCGTTTGGGACGACATTGGATTGACAACACAATGATGATCACTTCTTGAAGTGGCCACCCATCCTTTAACCCAATCAACATATAAATGAAACATTCATCTTAATGTACATAATTACAAAAACACCCTTAAGTTTCTTTTCCTATTTTTTTTTGGCTAGGGTGAATGGAAAAGAGAAGAAAACAACTCTTGGACCCATTGGGGGTTATTCACAAGTGAGCTAGTTTTTTTTATTCTTAATTCTAATTCTAAAACACTATCTTCGCCCATGTTACTATTTACCCTCCACTCAAACATGGAGACCTTGGTAAACTCTAGTCCTAGAAACCGTGAAATTCAATGTGAAACAATAATACGGGAAAAATATAAAAAAAGGAAAAAATAAGTATAGTATGTTGAGGAGATGTAACAAGTAATCATGAACTCATGTCTGTGAGTACTTTCAAGGTGGCTCCCTCATGTTATTTTAGTAAGGTTATGAAGATTATGGGGAAATTGAACAAACGCAATCTCGTGACCCTTCTCTTCTTCCAAGAAGAAGCAAATCACATGTTAAATGGATTGGGAATTATTATAGTAAATGTCACAATCTACATTCAGAATTACGGGCTCATTGGTAATTTCTTCCACAACCTTATCTACATTATTTTAGTAACAAACTAACAATATTCATTCAAAGGCTTAAAAAATATGAAAAATCGTGAAGAAATAATCTTTGAGAGATAAAAAGAGGAAATAAAATAACAATGAGAAAACAGAGTAAGTTTCCGGTCATGAAAAATTGTACATTGCCATATCGAAGTGAACAATCGTAAAGGTATAAAAATAATGATCGTCAATGATGATAATAAATGTAGTAGAAATATTAAAAATGTTTTGAACAAGTTTTTCATAATTTTTAAAGCACATTTCATCTAATAAAAATCTTTTTATAAACAATGTTATGGCATTTTCAAATACTATTCAATGTAACTTGGGGTAAAGAAGAAAAACTTGTAAAATTTTAAAACGAGGGTTTAAATTTTTTGATTCTGCCATCATGCTATTTATTTGTTATATTTTCTCAAGCTTTATTATTGGTTTTTGGATTGTTAGAAGTAAGATCAGGGATTGAGATTATTTTATCATAAGGATATTCATTAAATATTTATTTACGCTCTATTATGCATTAGTTTGCATGGATTTTTAATGATCACATGATCTTTCATGTCAAAAAATTTTTTAGCATGAGTTTCGTCTCGTTAATCACTTGTAGGTTGCTACCCATGATTAACATATCATCGACATAAAGATATACTATAACAAATCTGTCATTAGTATTCTTAATGTATACACATTTGTCGCACTCGTTTATCTTGAACCCATTTGACATCATCACTTCGTCAAATTTCAAGTGCCATTGTAAAGGTGCTTGTTTCAAGCCATACAAAGACTTAACAAGTTCGCACACCTTTCTTTCTTATCCAGGTTTTACAAAACCTTCATATTGTTCCATATAAATTTTCTCTTCTAAATCGCCATTTAGACCAGCTGTTTTCACATCCATTTGGTGAATCTCAAGATTATGCAAAGCAGCAATCGCTAGAAGCACCCGGATAGAGGTAATTCTCGTCACAGGAGAGTATGTGTCAAAGAAATCATAACCCTCCTTCTGGAGAAATTCTTTCACAACAAAACAAGTTTTATACTTATCGATTGATCCATCAGCTCTGAACTTTCATTCTAGAATCCATTTACTACCTAAAGGTTTACAACCTTCAGGTAAATCAGTCAGAATCCACGTATAGTTTTGCATGATCGAATCGATCTCGCTTTGTATAGCTTCCTTCCAAAATGAACTATCAGTCCGTGAGAAAGCTTCTTTCAGTGAATTTGGTTTTTCATCCAAGAGAAAAACCACATAGTCGGGACCGAAGTCCATCGCAACTTTAGCTAGAGTGCTCCGTCTAGGAGTTAGAGCTTCAAGTTTTGAACCGGGTCGTTCACGAGACTTAGGTTCAACCCCCACAAGTTCGTGACTTGTAGTTCCTTCAGCATTACCAGTGTTTGAACTGGAAGCAGCTTTATCCTTACAAGGATAGATATCTTCAAAAAATATCGCATTCCTTGACTCAATGGTAGTTCTTTTATTCATGTCCGGAACATCTGACCTATGTATTATAAATCGATAGGCGCTACTATTCAGTGCATAACCAATAAAAATACAATCAACCGTTTTGGGTTCGATTGTCACTTGTTTCGGTAGAGGCACTTCTATCTTCGCTAAACACCCCCACACTTTAAGTTATTTGTAAGAAGGTTTCCTTCCTTTCCACAACTTATCGGAAGTTTCGTCCCTTCCTTTTAGTGGAATTTTATTGAGGATGTAGTTAGCTGTTAAAACAGCTTCCCCCCACATGTTCTGAGGTGACCCAGAACTAATCAACAACGCATTCATCATCTCTTTAAAAGTACGATTCTTACGTTCTGCAACTCCGTTCGATTGAGGTGAGTACGGAGCTGTAGTTTGATGAATTATGAC
Source organism: Phtheirospermum japonicum (assembly GCA_014905375.1). Lineage (NCBI taxonomy): Eukaryota > Viridiplantae > Streptophyta > Magnoliopsida > Lamiales > Orobanchaceae > Phtheirospermum > Phtheirospermum japonicum. The sequence continues at coordinate 35,670 of BMAC01000131.1, forward strand.
ACTTTCGTTGCAAAACTCCTCAAACGGAGCTACGTATTTCCCTCCTCTATCACTCCGGATAGATTTGATTTTGCAGTTAAGTTGATTTTCGGCTTCATTTTTGAAGTTCTTGAAAGCTTCAATACCCTCATCTTTACCTCTCAAAAGATAAAGGTAACAGTATCTTGTGAAATCGTCAATGAAAGTAATAAAATACTTTTTACAACCTCTAGTTTGCACAAACTTTAAATCACATAAATCCGTGTGAATTAATTCTAAAGGTGTCATGCTCCTTTCTACCGATTTAAACGGCAATTTAGTCATTTTTGCTTCTACATAAATTTCACACTTACTTTTATTAGCAAATTCATTTACCTTAATTAAATTGAGACTTGATAAATGTTTTATTGCATTTAGATTAACGTGACCTAATCTACAATGCCATAAACTAGAGCACTCAGTCAAGTAAGAGGAATCAGAAGTAATTTTATTAATGACTGGTTTTGGGCATATAGCCATTAAACTTAGTGTGAACAAACCATCTGTAAGGTAACCCTTACCTAGAGGTGTCCCAAACTTAGACAAAACAAACTTATTAGTCTCAAATATAAGTCTAAATCCACGACTAACTAGTATTGAACCAGAGACTAAGTTCTTCCGGATGTCCGGAACGTGCAGCACCTCATTCAGAGTGATCTCCTCACCGGAAGTCATTTTTAGGACAACCGTACCAGTACCAACAACTTCCAAAGAAGCTTGATTTCCCCTGTTCAACTTCCTTCCCTCACAAGGAAGGTATTTGGAGAACAAGCTCCGATCAGCACACACATGGGCGGTTGCAGCAGTGTCGATGAACCATTGACCATGGTTCTTGATCATGTTAGCTTCTTCACTGATAACCGCAACGAGGTCATCACTAGTCAGCTCCCTCTCGGCTAGTTGGGCACTCGGCTTGGCCTTCTTCTGCTTAGGCTTGCGACAGTTCTTCGACATGTGTCCAGGATAACCGCAATTATAACAATTACCTTCGAACTTCTTAGAAGAGGGAGCTTTAGGCTTTGAGTTGCCAGGACGCGGCCTCTTCTTCGAGTTGTCTCCTCATTCAAGTAGGTTCACCCGAGGTTCATCCGAACTTTTTGAATTCTTGTACTGAACTTGAACTTCGGACTCAATTCTCACCTTCCGGATAACATCTTCAAGAGACATCACCTTTCGCTTGTGCTTGAGATACGTCTTGAAGTCTTTCCAGCCTGGAGGAAGCTTATCAATCATGGCAGAAGCCGTGAAAGTATCCGGAAGTATCATCCCCTCGGCGTGGACATCATTCACTAGCATTTGGAACTTTTGAACTTGTTCCATAACCGGGCGAGAATCAATCATCTTGTAGTCCATGAAATTCGTGACTACAAATTTCCTAGTTCCAGCCTCATCGGAACTGTATTTCTTCTCAAGTGCCTCCCAGATATTTTTGGAGGTCTTTGCGTCCGATTACAAATTACTCAAACTATCTTTTAGGCTACTCAGGAGAAAGCCTTTGCACAGATAGTCCCCATTGTGCCAATTATTGTTGGCAGCATGAACATGGAAACTAGTCTCATCCTTGTCCGGAGTAGGTGGTTCGTCTTCCTTCACGAAGTTAGCGAAGCCAAGCATCGTGAGGTAGAACAGCATCTTTTGTTGACACCTCTTGAAGCCTTCCCCATTGAATTTTGGCGGCTTCTCGGCGGCGGGCATGATCCGAGAGGAGTGCACCGGAGCGGTCATCATTGGTACAAAAGTCCCCATCGAACTCGTTGAATGGGTATTCAAAACAGTTGAATCTGTTTGAGGAGAAGTTGCAAACAAACTTGGAACCGAAGTTCCATCCCAATGGGATGGGTCACAGCCGGAGCTGACATCGTTTGGACCGAAGTCCCTATCCCAAAAGGGATCATCCCAGCAGTCGAAGCTGTAGATGAGTTTGAGTGGGTCATACGCTTCGTCAGCGTCTCGAGTAGGAAGTCGAGGGTTCCTGGGTTGATAATGAACTCAGCTTCAGTAGTGTTCAAGATTGGCGAAGACACGCCAATTGTTGAAGTGATCGTGACTGCAGGGGCAGTGGTCATCGCCGAGGTAGTGGAGGTGATGGCCGGAATAGTCGAGGCAGTCAGAGTGCTGGAGGTTGACATCTTCCCAGTAGTGATTACAAATTACAGAAAATAAAATTACAAATACAAATTCGTTTTTGCGATTTTTAGAAAATAAAATACGTTTACAAAGAAACGAGCGCAAACAGGGAATAGTAAAATAATCACTAAACTGGAAAACTAAGAAAAGAACAGAAAATGATTAAAAAGTCGAGTCGAGTTAGACACTCTCTCCGCAAAATGAATTTTCCCCGGTAGTGCTTCTTCGGTTTTGGCAAATCATTCCCAAAGATGAAACGACTACGTCTTTGGTTTAACTGCACCGTTAGAAACTAAATCTCTGGCGAACTGGTCGAATTTGGACTGAGCTACGAAATAGGAGAAAATATGGAGAAAGTAATGCTTGCTGAATGCTGAGAGTTGTAATGCTTTCAGGTGTTATTTTCGTGTGTTGAAAAATGCAAGAGAACTCACCCTTTTATAGAGGGTTTCCAGGGGAGGTAACAGCCTGCTTAATGACGTTCTTAAAGGCGTCATAAATCCATTCAAACAGTCAGGTATAGCCAGCATGAACCTGGGCTGGTTCAGCGTACAAATACATTGCATGTTTGAATTCAAATGTATGAAAACGTCTGAAAGGTCATGTGCCAGCCGTTATGTAACGGTCAAGAGTTAACATGTACATGAAGGTTCAAACAAGAAACTAGGGTTGAGCTAGAACCCGAACCCCACACGGACCACCTCAATCGGACCAGCCAATTCGGACCAATTGCCCAAGACCCAGGCCCAGGACCCATAACCGAGGAATGAGGACCGAGGACCGAGTCTGGGACCGTGCTCGGCTCCTCCTTCGGCTTCGCCGAAGGCGGACTGGCGAACCCAAGTCCAAGAGCCCGCGTGAGCTTCGTTTACACAAAGCCCACAACACTCTCTGGCCCACTTGATGTACATTAAAGAAATGTAATCATTTTTAAACTCTCTTCCACATTGACTAACATTCAATGTGGGATAACCGATAAAGCATTAAAGCAATCCGTTCAACTTCCAAGCATCATTTCTCACTCACCAATAAATGGATTTGAGAAATTCAAAATGCTACGATTATCTACACGAAATGTAGATTAATCCTATACAATTCATTAACATGAGTTATCACTGTACCAATTAATTAGAATAAATCCAATTTACAACAAGTCATTCATGAAGATGATATCACTGAAAAATTGAAATACAAAAGTGTAAAAAATTAACACCTTTCCCATTATTACAATCACTTTTGCATCCAAAAGTGTCACTTTTAAAAAATGAAAGCAAAAAAGTGAAAAATAAACAAACAATGAAATAATTTTAAATAATATATTAACACTATTAATATGGTAAAAAGTAAATTACGTTTCATCATAAAATGTCTTCGCAACAAACAAGCAAAAATTAAGGACTTGCTTGTTCCTTACATCCATATCCACCATCAACCTCTTGTTTGGGATATAAAGCTTGAAAGATAACCAATCTTCTCGCTTACTGTGCAAGCTTCACATGACAGAAGGTCATATACTACACCAGATTGGTTGTGCTGTCTAGCACTGGCCGACTTCTGTGCTGCATCAATCCCCCATTTGCATCATTACCATCATTATTATCTTTACACTTCGGTGTTCAAAGCTCTGGTAGTAGAAGGTTTAAATTGGGGATATCCTCGTTAAGTTTATTAAAAAAATGAATTTATTTTATATCATCTTCAAAGATTTACAGGATAATTTCATCAGCCCAGAACTTCTCAGTCGCACTTAGGAGTTCTTGAATAGGATTGATATTCTCTAACTGATATGGAATCAAAGTTGAGGGTTGTTAAAATAAAATTGGCACTGCGAAGATAAAAGCGGTGTTTGTGAAGATAAAATCGGGGGCTGTGAGGATAAAACTTGTGACTGCAAAGATAAAATTGAGGTTTGTGAGGATAAAATCAGAGGCTATAAACACAAAATTGGGGCCTGCGAATATAAAATGGTGGGTTGTGATTATATAGGTTGAGGTAGCTCCAACAATTTCTCCATGTAGTGATCATAAATGATAGACATGTCCCTATTGAGGAAGATAAAATCTCTTGCACATACTAATAATAAAAAAAGGGAGAAAAGTGAATAAGTGATGATTATAGTTTGAAATATAGAAGTGACACTTTTTGACACAAAACATGATAGTAATATTAGAAAATGTGACAAAAATAATTTAAAAATAAAACTCACATCTTTTGCATGTTTTTGAATTTCTTTATTATAATTTGAATTGTATCAAACGCGCTAGTCGTTTTCATTAGCTTCCCCAATGCTTTAATCACCACTTTCCTCATTGCGTAGTTTTTCATCAATACCATCTTCTGGTTCTGTAATTTTAACTCTCCTTTATATACTTTCAGCGGTCCAATGTTGAATGAGCGACAGTGAAGATAGTTCTGCTTTCCCCTTCCATTTAAAACTATTCAAGTAAATAATTTGAAAAACAAATACGCACCCTCTTCGTGTGTTACATTATTTTTATTAAACTTGGTCACCAATCTACAAAGCATATACAAAATGAAGGAACACTAATTGAGCTTTTGAATCGACTCCACGTCCAAAAATGATTTAAAAATAAAAAAGTCAACCTTCCCATTTGAAGTCTGTGCAAGGAAACTTGATAAGCTCACCAACTCAAAAAACCTTATGAAGTCATCCCCACCTTCTTTGACTTTATCGAAAAGCAGTAGATTCAAAAACTGTAATAGAATAAACTTCACTAATGTCACACCTCATCATAAAATCCTTCGCAATCTTCGCATCCTCTTTTATTTTGCAATGTGCCACTTAACGCCAACTATTCCTTGGAAGAAAAAAGATATCACAAATGTCATCAACAGTTACTATTGTTTCAACCTAAAAAGTGCACCGCCTGAATAACACTTGAAAACCCAAGAGCTTCCAAAACCTACACCACAAACCAAGGTCAGAAAGGACCACCGGTGGTTTTTTGGTGGAAACCTCTCTGATGCTTAAGTCAGTAAGCGTTTGAGGTGTTTTCAAGAAAGAAGGCAAGAATGCTCACAAGAATGACCTACCTCTCTCAGCCTTGGGGCTGAGATATTTATAGTTTCTCCTCACGGGGACCCTATCCGAAATCTAAGGAACACACGGCGCGAATCAAGGGCCGTTATGCAACAAATTCTGACAAGTGGTCCCACTTGTCTCTTCGCTGGGAATCTAGGAAACAGTTCTCCCTTATCCAAGGTCTTCCTTACTTCCTTCTCTCAATCTGACCCAGTCCATAATATTCCAACTCTTCTTTTCTCTCCCCCTCGCTGTTCAACAGGTCAACTCTTGTCAGCAATGAAGGGGAGCTCTATTCCTCAAGGGGCGCAACCAAGTTTCTTACCCAGGCCAGGTTAAACTCCACCTCTGGAACTTCAGTTGGGTATAATCTCCGAACCCCTAGTGCCCTTGAAGGTGGCTAAGCCGGGGATCTCAAGCGGTGACCACCTGTTCCTCACATCCTGTTTTATCGGGAGGACTAATCAGATCTTTCATAGAGATGGAGTTACTCCATCCAGGCTCTTCTTGAATTATTTGATTATTCTGGGCCAGAGCTACCCCAAACCAGGCCTGGCATATTCTGCCCTACCAACTCCTTCCCCCAAGAGTTTGGGGTAGATCGGTAATATCCTTAAGCTCTTGTGAAATAAATGTGGCCCCCTTTGTTTTTTATGACTTCTCGTACTGGGGAATCCCGAGATATCCGCCTGCCAAACAGCCCTAATTATTGGCATTAGCGGTGTCGATTCATATCCCTAAACGGTTACCATAACCACACATCTTTCCAAGTACTGTATCTGATTGGTCAGCGGCACGTGTCCCATTTGAGGACGGTTAGCGTTCCAGCTCATTGCCTAGGGTACTGTTCCTCTGTCCGCATTAAATGCGAGGATCTCATCAAATCCCGCTTTTCCTTGATTTTCGTTTTCAAAAATTATCAACTTCCTTTTGCCCCTCCAAATTTCTTTTTCTGCCTTACTTTTCAAATCCCATCTCCCAAACTCTTGAGTCCTTCTCATTATTCCTTTTCAAATCTYTTTTCATATTCTYCCMAAWTTYCCCYYYTWWTTTCCCAACCRTTCGCGGCGATTTCTGCGWTTCTRCTCCATTCGACTTCCTGYAGGTATCTTCAACYAGGTACTCCTTTTACCCTTCCTCARTYTTTCAATTATGTCAACTTCTTCTACCGATTCTTCCGGGGAAACTCCCTCCGGCTCCCAGGTGAATTCCACCTCTTCTGTAAAYATWTCTTCATCCGAGTCTTTGYCGATGGTCCYGGTGGAGAGGMCTTTAATAGCTCAAGTTCCCCATTTCCTTGATAACGTACCCTCCATAGTCAGTACTAATACATTTAGGGATATCCGTGCCACCTTTCCTATCTCYGACCGRTTCWCCTTCACYAGCCYAGCGCCWGACGAGAGGGCCTCAGCTCCTCCCGCCGGTCACCTGACTTTTTACGTGGACCAATTCCACGCGGGGCTGAGCCTGCCGGTCCACCCTTTCATTTTGGCCGTATCCCGGCTGTACCATATTCCGGTTCAACAATTCTTACCAAACGCTTTTCGCGTCATGGCCGGATTTCACCTTGCGGCCCAGTATGTCGGCCTTGTATCTACAGCCCAACTCTTCTTTTCTTTGTTCCAAGCGAAAAGTTCTTCGGGTTTTTTCTATCTCTCTGGGCGAACGGATGTTCACTTTTTAACAGGTCTTCCCTCCTCTCATAAGAGTTAGAAGAAGAAGTTCTTCTTCGTCCAAAGCTCAGAGGACTGGGGCTTTCCCATTGAGCCCATCAGTTACCTTCATCCCCAGGTCCGCATATCTCGGAGCGACAGATCATCCCATCTGAGTGAGAAAATTGGTGTCTTGAACCAAACCCCTTTTGATCTATCAAGACTTCTCAAACCCACAATTCTAAACTTCTTCAACTTCCAACGAGAAAATGGACCTCTGCCTTCCCATATTGGTATATGTTTAACATGGCTCATATTATTCTTCTGGTGCTACCTTTTCTTTTTTTTACCTCATTCCCTTTCCTCTCCTTTCTAGTAACCATGATGCAAGCACTGCTAGAGGCGAAGGCGAAGAAGGCAGCAGGGAAAAATCAGAAAAGCCCCTTGGATGAGCCCACCAGGACTTCCCCTACTCCGAAAGAGGTGACCTTTGTGATGGCTCCTTCCAGCCGGCCGCGAGAGCGTAACCTTTCAGAGCAGACCCCAGTGATTCCCCTAAGCATTACTCCGCCAGAGGCGACAAAAAGGAGTGAGGGACAAGGGGAGAGGGCTCTATCTAAGCCAGCAGCCTCTATTCAGGAAACCCAACCTTTATCTGATCTCGAGGAAGAACAGCTACAGCGAAGGAAGAGAAGGAGGGAAGAGAAGACCGAGAGTGCCCCAGGGGGAGCCCCATAAGTTCCTCCTTATCCTAACCAGACCTTCTTTAACAGGTCAGTAATGCATTATACTGGCGAGGTGGCCAGGCAGTATATGATGGGGCTAGCTCCAACAGCTGATCGTCGTGAGACAGAGAAATTATCTGACCCTGCTCTGTTGGATTCATATTGTCAGGCAGTCGCAGGTAAGGCATATAACACTGGTTTTTAATTCCATCTTTTGTTAGGGACTTTCACTCATTCTCTTATCAAATTTCTTTTCATAGGCGGTGGTGCTCAGGGCTACTCTCTTAGCCCGGGCTCGGGGCTCTCTACTCCAGGCGGACTTGAAAAGGGAGATCGAAAGTTTGAAGAAGCAGAAGCAAGAGCTATTGGCCAAAAACCATGGCCTTGGCGCTGATCTGGAGCTGCTCAAGGTAGAACTAGCGGGAACCCAGGCAGCCCTGCGGGCCACGCAGGAATCCGACGCCAAAAAGCATGCTCAGATGGTTATCCTAGAGCACGCGGCCAAAGAGTTCCAGGAAAAGGCTCAAGTTGCCCGAGCTGAGGGAGAAGCTGATGGAGAGGCTAGGGGTGAAGCGAGGGGGAGAATTGGGTTTTTAAATTCGGATGAAGGTCTCCGTTTGATGCAACTAACCCGAGCGACCACACGCCAGGCTTTTCTGGATTCGATGGATTTGTACCGGCTTTTTGTGCCTGAGGTAGAGGCTTATTATCTCCTTGGCGTGGATGCTCATGCCAAGTGGATATCAGAGAATCCTTCCTTGCCCTTCGACCGGGAAGCACCTATTACGGGTGCAGTCGAGCCTACTTCCTTTTCGCACGTTGCTGAAGGTGACAGGCTGCACATGCTGGATGATCTATCCTTTGCCGATCATATCCGTCAGACTTTCTGCTCTTCCAGCTCGACCTCTTCTCCTCCCCCCGATCAATCGTTGGCGATGGTTGCCACGAATTCTCCAACCTTCGCCGACTTGGGGGATTTCCAAGACTCCGCCCAATTTGAAAAGAGCTTTGCTGAAGGGTCCCAAACTCCAGAGCAGTCGTGAAGAAGTGTTGGAGTAGAGCTTGTGCCTTTCGGAAAAATCTATCCGCCTTGTCTGTATTGGCCTTAGTTTTATCAAACAGACCTGTAGGTTGTAGCCTGTGTGGCTGGTCTGTTTAACGAATATTGAATTTGTACCCGCATATTTTTGTTTAATGACAGTTAATGCGTTTGTTTTGTTGCAACTTTTGATCTTCTAGGGTTTCCCTTTTTTCCGGAAACCCTAGTACTTTATATTCCTTGGCACGTGCCATCCTTTTATAAATATGTGTATGCATGCTTCATTCTTCTTTTACCATTTTCCTGAAAAATGTCTTCTTCTCCCTTGCTTGAAGAACTCGAATCCGTGAAAAGGAAGAACATCTCCCTGGTTGTGGAGAAATTCAAACTCTCCGACCAAATCACCATGCTCAAAGAGAAACTCGGTTATCTCTACCGTATTCTGGAAAGGAAAAGCCAGAAAAAACGTTTCTACAAAAGAGAGTGGGCTGAACTTCGACAAGTGAACCGCCAACTTCAAGAGGAGAAGGCGGACCTGGCCGAATCGGTAGGCCGCTTGACCGCTGCTGCAAGTGAGGTTCCGATGCTTGCAGATCGCTCTGACAAATATCGTCGCCGCTTGCACGAAACAGAGCGTGAACTCTGGCGAGTTCGTTGAGCCCTGACTTTGGATCAGAGATCTTCTCGTAGCTAGCATGTTAGCCTTATTTTTTGATGTTTTTTTTTTTTTTTTTTTTTTTTTTTTGTAATCACAGTTGCTAACCTTTTTCTGGAAAGGTGTGGGCAGCCGGTGTTTTCGTGCAATAATATATGAATATCTCGATCTCTTTTCCACCCATGCCACATGATAATGCTATCTGTTTAGGTATTTTACCCCTGAAGGTTCTGTAGCTTAGTTCAGTCTAGCTCATTCATACGTTCCTTGCTAAACGAGAGGTCAGGCCTGTGTACGGGGCCAATTAGTGGCCTTTGTCACCCAGATCAGGGGATCACACTTGTTGACCCAGACCCCTACTAAGGCTGTATTAATTCAAGGACAACCGTCCTCGACCAATCTTGACTTATGTTGACAACCAAGTCAGAAAAAAAAAATTTAGGACATCCGTCATTAGCCAATCCTGGCTTAAACTGACAATCAGGTCAGGAAAATTTTTAGGACATCCGTCCTTAGCCAATCCTGGCTTAAACTGACAATCAGGTCAGGAAAATTTTTTTAGGACATCCGTCCTTAGCCAATCCTGGCTTAAACTGACAATCAGGTCAGGAAAAATTTTTAGGACATCCGTCTTTAGCCAATCCTGGCTTAAACTGACAATCAGGTCAGGAAAATTTTTTTAGGACATCCGTCTTTAGCCAATCCTGGCTTAAACTGACAATCAGGTCAGGAAAATTTTTTAGGACATCCGTCCTTAGCCAATCCTGGCTTAAACTGACAATCAAGTCAGACGAGATCTGGGACATTCGTCCTCCGTTAGCCCCGGCATTCCTGGGCCCTTTTGCGCGCCAAAATTAATGTAGTTTCCCACTTTTTCTAAGCCCCTTTGCGCGCCAACTTCAAGCGACTTCCCGCTTTTTCTTTTCCTATATAATGGTGTCCCTCCTCAGCTTATTTTCCTTGCATAATGGCATCTTCATTGTCTCCCAACATCTTTTCCACTGAGAAGCATATCCGACTGCTTCATAAGAAAGGTCGTCTTAAGGAAAAAATCTCCCAACTGCAGGATCAGTTGCGAGAACGTACAGAGAAACTGGCCGAGAAGAAATCGCAATTCCGTAGTGAACGACAACGCCTTCAACAAATCATTGTTGACCTGAAGAGGGAGAACACGGAGCTGCACGTCGACTGGGACATCGTGGTGGAGGTGTCAGACCGGTTTCGTGTCCGTCTGTTGGAACATGAGGACGAGATCCAGCGGCTTCGTCAACTTCTCGATTCTGCACCCCCATCTTAAGGCTGTATTTTTACTTTTTCACGCTTGTGATCTGTGTTCCTGTGATTGCTAATGTTCTGCGAAGATGTCTACTTTGCAATTTTCTTGTTTCTTTTGGAATTTCTTTTAATTATCAATAAGCACTTTCGTCAATATTTTGAATATGTCTTATTGGTTTACCCCTGCCGTGAACTGCAAATTCAACTGTAAATCTATTCAATCAAACAAACATAAAGTCATTACAATTAGGTGTAGAATTTTCGTAAATTGACGATGTTCCAGACGCGAGGGACTATTGTGCCATCCAGTTCTTCTAGCTTGTAAGCTCCCCCAGATAAGACCTGGACAACTCGGAAGGGTCCCTGCCATGAGGCATCCAATTTCCCATTGGATTTCCCTAAATCAGATCTTCTTAAGATTAGGTCTCCAACCTGGAATTGTCTTTTCACAACAGATCTGTCATATATGGCCTTTATTCGCCCTTTGATATGGGCCATCCTTGTGGCTGCTCTGTCTCTTCTTTCTTCGAATAAGTCCAGAGCATCTTGCGTCAAAGACTCATTCTGCTTCTCATCAAAATTCTGAATTCGATGAGTTTCCAAGCTAATCTCTGCAGGTATCACCGCGTTCATACCATAGACCAAGCTGAAAGGCGTTTCCCCCGTGCTCTCTTTGGGGGTTAGTTCTATAGGCCCATAAGACTGCGCTCAGCTCATCCACCCATTTGCCCCCAGCTCTTTCCAAACGAGTTTTGATCCCTTGGACCAGTATGCGATTGGTAACCTCTACCTGTCCATTAGCCTGGGGGTGGTAAACAGAGGTGAAGTGCTGATCAATTTTCATTTTCGAACACCATGCCTTGATTCTAGAGCCCATAAACTGTGTCCCATTATCTGAGATCGGAATTCTGGGGATGCCATACCTACATACCACATTTTTCCATAAGAACTTCATAACTGCGTCTTCGGTAATTTTGGCCAAGGCTTCCGCCTCCACCCACTTACTGAAATAATCGATTGCTACTATCAAGAACTTCTTTTGAGCAGGAGACATGGGAAAGGGACCAACCAGATCTATCCCCCATTTAGCGAATGGGCAAGGAGAGCTCATCGTCATGAGCTCCTCGGCTGGCCTGTGTATTAGCATTAAATTTTTTTGGCATTTCTCACATGCACGTACAAATTTTTCCGCCTCTTCTCGTAGATGGGGCCAGAAATACCCTGCTCTTAAGATTTTACTTGACAGAGCTCTAGCACCCATGTGGTTACCACAACATCCCTCGTGAATTTCTTTAAGGATCAGAGTCCCTTCCGTTCGGCTTAAACATCTCAGAAGGGGCTGACCAAACCCCCTTCTAAAAAACTCTCCCTTAATTAGATCTAGCAGACCTGGTTCGTACTTTTGCTGCTTCTGTTTTATCATTTGGCAAGACCCCCTATTCTAGGTATGTCTTTATGGGAGAGCACCAATCGTCTCTCTCCATAACGGAGCCTACCTGCTCCGCCCCGAACTCCCCGCCTGCTTGTAGCAAGGTAATCATCCTCTCTTGACAATCCGAAGCTGAGCTGGCCACCTTTGCCAGCAAGTCAGCCCGTCCGTTTTCCTCTCTGGGAATCTGGAGGACTGTTAACTCTTTCATTCCCCTGGCCAGCTCTCTGAATTTGGCAAAGTACCTCTGCATATGTTCCTCCCTCGTCTCAAATTATCCATTAATTTGTTTACAAACAAGTTGAGAATCAACCTTGGCACATACGTGATCCGCACCCAGGTCTTTCGCCATCTGGATACCTCTTAGAAGAGCTTCATACTCCGCAGAATTATTAGATAATGTTGCATCTAACCGGATACCAAACTCAGTAGAAATGCCTTCTGGATCGATTAGAACAATTCCTGCTCCACAGTCCTGATTACAGACAGAGCCATCCGTAAAGATCGTCCACTTCTTTAGTTCTTCAGGAAGGCCAGTCATTTCTTGCATGAAATCTGCCAAGGACTGAGCTTTAATCGCTGCTCTGGTTTCAAAGCTGATATCAAATTTACTTAACTCGATTATCCACCTGATCAGTCTTCCCGACGCCTCTGGCTTGTCCATGACCCCTTTCAAAGGCAAATTCGTTCGTACAATTATACTATGCGATAGGAAATACGGACGTAATTTCCGGGCCGTTCCTACGAGGGCCAATACTGCCCTTTCTACCTCTACATATCTTATTTCGGCCTCATGCAAGACCTTGCTCCAATAGTAAACTGGTTTCTGTATCTTCCCCTCTTCTCGAATTAAGACAGAACTAACTGCCTGTTGCCTAACTGAAAGGTCTAAAATGAGGGGTTCTCCTAGGACAGGCTTTGTTAGCAAGGTCATGCTAGCCAAATTCTCCTTTAATGCTTTGAATGCTTCCTCGCACTCATCGTTCCACTGGAATCTTGCTTTCTTCCTTAAAGCCTGAAAAAACGGTAAACTCCTTTCTGCAGACCTGGACACAAATCTGCTCAATGCGTTAATACGCCCTGCTAGGCTTTGCATTTCCTTCACATTCTTAGGTGCCCGCATGTCCATAATTTCTTTAACCTTCTCGGGATTAGCCTCGATACCCTTCTCTGTGACCATATAGCCTAGGAATTTACCAGCTCTAACCCCGAATGCGCATTTCCTGGGATTGAGCTTCATCCTATACCGTCGCAGGGTATCAAAGGTCTCCCGCATGTCTTCCACATGTGACGTTGATTTTATGCTTTTAACCAGCATATCGTCCACGTAAACTTCCATGTTTTGCCCAAGTTGATTCTTAAACATCTTGTCAACCAAAAGCTGATAGGTGGCTCCTGCATTTTTCAGACCAAAAGGCATCACAACATAGCAATACGTCCCCTTTGGGGTAATAAAGCTGACCCGCTTCCAGTCATTTCTGGCTAATCTAATATGGTGATACCCTTGGGATGCATCCATCATACTTAAAAGCTCACATCCGGCAGTAGAGTCGACAAGCTGATCGATTCTTGGTAAAGGATAGTGATCTTTCGGGCAAGCACGATTGAGATCTCTGAAGTTGATGCACATGCGCCAGTCCTCCAGAGTTTTGGGAACTAAGACAGCATTAAAACGCCATTCAGGGAATTGTATTTCCTGGATGTGCTTAGCCTTCAATAGTTTTTCCACCTCGGCCTCTATTACAGCCTCCTTCTCGGGCCCGAAATTGCGTTTCTTTTGCTTTACCGGCTTTACATCCGAGCTGATGTTGAGGTGGTGCTCTGCCACCTCTGGGTCGATCCCTACCAGATCTTTCTGGGGACCAAGCAAAAACGTCTGCACTGCTTCTCAATAGTGCAACTAGATCCGTCAAAGTTTCCGGATTAAGGGTTGTCCCTACTCGAAGGACCCGACTCTCATCCCCTGGATTACTTCAACCATCATCATCCCTTTCTTTCTATTGACCGGATCTGTCTTTGGCGGCTCTGTTATGGCCCTTTTGCTCTGTGTTTCTTCCTCCTCATTCCTCCTGATGCACTCTACGTAAGTCTGTCGCGAGGCATACTGGTCACCCCTGACTTCTCCTGTTCCATCTTCCGTTGGGAACTTCATCTTCATATGAAGGACAGATATAACTGCCTGGAACTGACTCAAAGATGGCCGGCCCAACATGACATTATAGGAAGAAGGCGCGTCCACCACCAAAAAACGTACCGTTATTGTTACCCTATACGGCTCTTCTCCTAACGTCACGAGGAGCCTCACCGCCCCCAAGGGCTTCAGGGCTCCCCCTGCAAAACCAACTAGAGAGGTGGTGACTTCTTCCAGCTCAACGTCCATTTTCAACTGCCTAAAGCAATCATAAAACAAAATGTCGGCGGAACTTCCCGTATCTATGAAAATTCTACGGACATTATAATTAGCAATAGTTGCCGTTATAACCAGAGCGTCCATGTGGGGGGCTAGAATACCATCGCCATCCTTTGACCCAAAATAGATGTTGGGGGTAGCGGTCATTTGTCCATCGTCACGTGATTTCCGAATCAGGTCTCTTGCGGCTCTGACGTAACTGTGTTGTGTCCGTTTGGAATGCTCCTCTAATCCTCCTCCAATAATCATCTGGATTTCTGCATGGATGACCTGGGTCCGATCAGATTTCCGTACCCCAGTTCGTGCACTATCCTGGCTGCCCCTATTTGTCAGGGACCGATCGTAATTCTTGTTGCCAGACCTGGCTTCCTCTCTCCTCATCCGAACATACTCCTTCAAATGTCCAGCCTGAACTAGCCTCTCCAACTCGTCCTTTAGGTGGGTACACTGGTCAGTGTCGTGCCCATACTCATTGTGGAAGCGGCAGAAACGATCTGATTTTTCCTTCCTAGGCCTCTGCGAGTAGGTCTTTGGCCATTTTAGGTCTGGATGCTTCTCAATTGCCTGTAAGATTTCTCCTTGTGGGTTTGATAAAGGAGTGTATTTATCAAAGCGAGGCCTCCCTCCGGACAGGTCTGGCCTAAGCTTTTTTGCAGTTCCCCTGTCCTCGCGATCATGCCTCTCTCTCTTCCTTTCTCCCTCATCCTTGATCTTCAAAGCTTCTTCAAGATGGATATACTTTTCCGCTCTCTCCAAGATCTCCCCAAATTTCAGAGCTGGTTTCACCACCAGCGACTGAAAGAAATCCCCTCATCTCAATCCTTGCGCTAGAGCATTCACCAACAGCTCTTCAGACGCAGAGGGCACCTCTAACTTAGCGGTTGTAAACCTGTTGATATAAGCGCGGAGGCTCTCATTCTCCTTCTGCTTTAAACTTAAAATTTCAAGCGGCATCTTCTGATACTTTCTACAGCTCGTGAATTGGTGTAAAAAGGATGAGCTGAACTCATCAAAACTGCTGATGGACCTCGGCGGCAGCTGACTAAACCAGAGCTCCGCTAATTTAGTAAAAGTCATCGGGAAGACCCGACACATGACAGCGTCCGAAAATTTATGCAGGGCTGCCGCGATCTCGAAACGACTGATATGGTCCCACGGGTCTGTAGTTCCACTGTACTCGAAGCCTAGGGAGCGATATGAAGCCGGCACGTCATCCCGCATAACTTCCTCAGTAAACGGTGTACCCCTTCTCGCCGACATCATACTGCCAGTCGCCATCTTTCTCTTAAACTCCCTCACTTCCTTTTGCAGGCTTTGCATCTGTTCGGCCAGATCCGGATTAGTCTGGCTTGAAGTCTCACTGTCAGAGGTGGGGAAGTGCTCTTCCCCGTTATATAAGGGAGCCCGATCCGCCTGCCGTCCTTGCGATGGCTTTGTGTCCACTACCGGGACATTTCATGCTGGCAGTGTGTTGCTTGGCGGCATCGCCATTTCCGCGAACTTCTTTTCCACCGCCGTCTCCACGGCTTTGCCAATCAGCTCCGAGAGCTGCAAAAGGAAGGATTCGTTAAATGAACCACCCGTGGCTGGCATAGATCTACTGAGCGGGGGAGGCGTAGCGCCTGGCGCGGTCCCTATCGACGGCGCTGTCTCTCCTAGCCCCATCGCCAATGTATCTGTCGACCTGGGCATCCCCCATGGCACGGCGGAACTAGGAGTTCCACCGAGCTCACCCACCAAGTTCCGCCGTAAACCGTCTGAAGCCATGAAATAAAAAGAAAATCTCACGTCTTAACTTGATCGCCTTCCCACAGACGGCGCCAATTGTTTCAACCTAAAAAGTGCGCCGCCTGAATAAAACTTGAAAACCCAAGAGCTTCCAAAACCTACACCACAAACCAAGGTCAGAAAGGACCACCGGTGGTTTTCCGGTGGAAACCTCTCCGATGCTTAAGTCAGTAAGCATTTGAGGTGTTTTCCAAAAATAAGGCAAGAATGCTCAAAAGAATGACCTACCTCTCTCAGCCTTGGGGCTGAGATATTTATAGTTTCTCCTCACGGGGACCCCAGCCGGGATCTAAGGAACACACGGCGCGAATCAAGGGCCGTTATGCAACAAATTCTGATAAGTGGTCCCACTTGTCTCTTCGCTGGGAATCTAGGAAACAGTTCTCCCTTATCCAAGGTCTTCCTTACTTCCTTCTCTCAATCTGACCCAGTCCATAATATTCCAGCTCTTCTTTTCTCTCCCCCTCGCTGTTCAACAGGTCAACTCTTGTCAACAATGAAGGGGAGCTCTATTCATCAAGGGGCGCAACCAGGTTTCTTACCCAGGCCAGGTTAAACTCCACCTCTGAAACTTCAGTTGGGTATAATCTCCGAACCCCCAGTGCCCTTGAAGGTGGCTAAGCCGGGGATCTCAAGCGGTGACCACCTGTTCCTCACATCCTATTTTATCGGGAGGACTAATCAGATCTTTCATAGAGACGGAGTTACTCCATCCCGGCTCTTCTTGAATTATTTGATTATTCTGGGCCAGAGCTACCCCAAACCAGGCCTGGCATATATTCTGCCCTACCAACTATAAAATTCTTGTTCGCATTAACGTTCAGCATTCTACTCATCACATTAAACCTATTGAACAACCACCCCAACATCTTGGTAGCAGCTGAATCATTTTCATTTTTAATAGGCTTCCAAATCTAATTTTCTTGATATATTCTTTTCAAATCTCTTACATTGCACACACTAAATCGATTAAGCATTTAAGTCTACTTCTGGATGTAAACTTTATGCAGAAAAAAAAATGGAATATTTGTATCAGAAAAATTCCAATAACCAAATAAAGACTCTGCAGGTACAAAATGTGATGAGTTTAAGGTCAAAAGTGACAGAATCTAGAAGAAACGATAAATATTTCAAGAAAATACTAACCTCTCATCATCTTCAGTTTTTGCCTTCAATATGCTTTTTACAGTTTTCTTAACTCCCTTTACAGTAGGGTTACTTCATTAGTAAGTTTAGCTTGCTCCTTCGCTGGTACAATTTGACCCTTCAATGTTGTAGTTTTCATCTTCAATTTCTTCCTGGCATTTATACATGTCGGAATAATCTATTTCTTTTTTACAACTTTCTTAACTTCCTCCATAGTAAGATTTTCTTGACTTGTAGGTTTGGCGGTTTCTGTAGTTTCTTGAATCATCGCTTTTTTGTTTTTAAATTTTCTTTTTTGAACCCTTCTTCACTAGATGAGTTACTTGGGTTTTAAGGTTTAGCTTCTTCTCTAGTTTTTCGAACCATCACATTATTTTGTAGTTTCTTTTTCGCACCCTTCCTCACCGGCCCGGGTACTTGGTTTACAGGTTTGTCTTCTTTTGTAGTATCTTTGTAGAATTTGAAGGTCTATGGTTTTGAAAATAAGTCCCAGTTTGTGATGTTGTTTATCAATGTTAGCCAACACTGGTTAACAACATCAACCAGAGTTAATCAAAAATTATGCAGCGGAAATTAAATTATGAACACAGCAAATAAAATTCAGTTCACAAGTAAAATACTTGTGAAATTGGGTGTACAAACCCGAAAACTATATTACTTTCTTATTCGATCAATACAAAAATATTAAGTAATATATGAAAACTAAAATATCAAAAACTTGATACTAAATACTTGTCGCCTAGGTTGAAAAGCTCTTCTTCATTGGTCACGCAACTTCGAGTAGCTTGTTGATTTAGAACAATGACTCCAAGTAGTTTTCTTCTTCTTTCCTTTCCATGCGTCTTCTGCTCCAAAATCCCGTGCTTAAATAATACTTACAAGCTTTAGGATTCTCTTGTCTTAAATAGACAATCCTAGAATCCTAAACTTGGTAAACAAGTAAAACCAATCCTAAACATAATCTAGGAAACTAAATAAAGTCTTGTACATCAACTAGGAAACAAATAAAGTCCAAAATCTAGTTCCCTAACTTATTTTGTGCCCAAGAAAGATAAATAACAAAATAGGAATTATCGCCAAGAATAAATTCCTCAACAATCTTGAACCTTCACATTATTTTGAAGTTTTTGTTTCGTAATCTTCTTCACTGGCTTAGTTACTTCGTTTATAGGTTCAGCTTCATTTGTTGTTTCTTCAACCATCAGTTTTCTTTGATGTCCTATTTTTTCACCCTTCTTCACCGGCTCAGTTACTTGGTTTGCAGGTTTACCTTCTTCAATATTTTCACTAACCATTATTTTATTTTTTTGCAGTTTCATTTCCACACCTTTCTTCAGTTGCTTCTTCACTGGCCCATTTTCTTGTATTGCAGGTTCAACTTCTTTTGTAGTTTGTTGACCAATCACTTTTCTTGCTGGTTGTCTTTTACACTCTTCTCATGTTGATCCTTCACCGGCTTAGTTTTTTGGTCTTTCACAGTTTTTTGCAATTTATATGTTCCATTCTTCTCCAGCTGATCTTTCAAAAGCTCATGCTTCCTTTTCTTGACAACCTGCTTCTGTCTCATCTAACACACACACAATGATTAGGATAACCCTACTGACCACTCTAATGAATAAGAACATGAGGATGAATTCTAAAACGAACTTAAACATCACAAACACTTGGGGACTAGAATAAAAAAAAAACTTGACAATAGCACTACTACAAAAAACGCCATCGGAACAGGGTTATAGGCGTCTGTTGTCGTCAAAAATCGATGCCTATAGTCGCGCGGGGTATTTTTTATAATTAAAAAAAGTTATAGGCGTGTATTTCTATCCAGCGACCGATGCCTGGAACCAAGTTAGAGCATCGGTTCTGTTGAAAACCCGATGCTTTTTCAAATTTAATTACGCGTGCGCGCCGCGGGAAAAAAAACATTAAAATCGGCCAAAAATTTTCAAAAAATGAAGCATCGGTTGATTACTGAACCCGATGCATATATAAAATAAAGTCTATGAAAATAATATCATCAGTTTATTTTGGCATCAGATATGCATCGGTATCTATGGCAGAAACCGATGCATATTGTGAAATCCCAGTTCTCTAAAAATGCCGGCATTTTTAAAATTAGTAGAAAAACTCATAATTCTGAATTTAATCTTCACATTTATAATTGATGAACAGAAATTCAGAACTCCACCCAAATATCTTTCGTCTTTGCTATTGAATTTGTGCATCGTCTCTTTGCAAATTGCAAGGTATGTATTTATATTTTTGCATTTTATTCTTTTACATTTATATGCATTTAATCTAGAAAGGCCTGAAGCAGCATTAATATTTGTTCCTGGAAATTGAAAAGGCATGATGCATCGAGAAAATTGAAAATTCATATATGAATTCAAAAGGGCATGATGCATCGGGAAAATTGAAAAGTCATATATGAATTCAAAAAGGTGCACTGTACTTGTTTGAATAAATAACCCTAAGACTGAATTACTTGGGATACCTGGAAAAATATTAATCTTCACAATACCTTTCTGCCCCTTGAAATTTAAAGCTCGAACTCTTCTCAAAAAAATAATGGCTGACAACACAATTTTGGGACCGCTTCGCAAATTAATGGAAACTCATCAAAAACAAATTGTCCTGCTGATGAAGCAAATGCAGGAAGAACGTTCCGCAGACATGCGGAACGTAGCCGACAAGTTAGAAGCAATCACCAACATTCTGAGCAGTATAAATGCTCATTGGGGTGAGGTGGTGCTCTCCATCTCCAAGCTCGAATCTATTCTCATCACCAAGCTTGGTGCTGATGGTGATGATGTTGGTGATTCTCAGGCAGGAACGAAGAGGAAGGCTGCTGACGCTTGATTTTTCTTCATGCATTTGTAATTTTTATTTTTATTTTTTCATTTGTAAATTTTTTGACTTTTGGTAATTGGAATAAAAATTATTATATTAAATTGTTGTGTGCTTTTTTTTTAACTGTGCTACTTAATAGTAAGGAATAAAATAAAGTTTAGTTTGTTTTGAACCTTTAAGGACTACAAACAAGTTCAGTTGACTCATACATGTAAAACAAGTTGTAAGTAGCCTAATAACAGAGTAATATAATTATCACAAAATTTCTGATACACATAAAACAGTAGATGACTTGTTGGAGGAACACTTGTTTTTCGATAGTCGACTTTGGTTTGCTTAACATAATAATAAATATAATAATTATAATTAGTTGAATTTCTTATCTCAATGTTAATTATAATATAATATGAATTCTAACACTACATAAATTTTGTCAAGAAAACATAATAACAAAAAAAAAAGTAATTAATGAGAAAGATAAATTATGAACAGAGATATATGCATTTATATTTTCTTTGTTAGTTTTTTTATTGAGTTCTTAATTCAATTATGTAGCGGTAGAGAATGGATCGACGTTGGATGTATGGTAGACGTAATACACTTGAATATATCCAAGGGGTTGAAAGTTTTCTTAGATTTGCTGTGGAGAATAAAGCTAAGACTGCTTTGGAGACGATTGTGTGTCCTTGTGTTGATTGCAGAAATCTGAGGCAATTTCGGACTACAGACCAAGTGAAGAGCCATTTGATACGTCGTGGTTTTAAAGAAGGGTATTCACGATGGATATGGAAAGGTGAAACATTGCCTGATAATACAGCTCACTCGCCAGCTCCGTTTACGTATGGTACTAGTGATAGTAATACAGAGACCGACGAGGATCTAGACAGTGATCGATTAGATGAAATGTTGCATGACATAGAAGGTGATATCAATAATGTTGCTGCGTTTGGTAGATTATCTGCTGATGCTGGGAAACCGTTGTACCCTAACTGTACCAAATTTACAAAGTTATCGTTCATGCTTAATCTATATAACCAGAAGGCGAAGAGTGGATGGAGTGATACGAGTTTCTCGGGGTTACTAGAGCTTCTAAAAGATGTGTTTCCTGATGATAACGAGCTTCTCACTTCAACCTACGAGGCAAATAAAATGTTGTGCCCGTTGGGTTTGGAGATCGAGAGGATGCATGTATGTCCAAATGATTGCATATTGTATCAGAATGAATTCAAGGATCTGCGGGACTGCCCAAAATGCGGGGAATCGCGCTATAAAACAAAGGCAGTGATGACGGTGGGCTTGTACAAAAAAAGGTCCTCCGGCCATGGTGTTGTACTATCTCCCGGTTATTCCTAGATTCAAACGGTTGTTTTCAAATTCTAAGGAAGCGAAGAATTTGCAGTGGCATGCTGAAGGAAGGAAGAAGGATGGAAAACTAAGACATCTGACCGATTCTCCGCAATGGAGAAACATTGATAGTAAGTTTCCTGAATTCGGTAGTGAGAAGAGAAATCTTCGGCTAGGACTGTGCACGAATGGAATGAACCCATTTGGAAACATGAGCAGTCGCCATAGTACTTGGCCGGTTCTTTTAATAATTTATAATCTTCCTCCTTGGCTATGCATGAAGCGTAAGTACATCATGCTGTCTTTGTTGATATCTGGACCTAAGCAACCAGGGAATGACATAGATGTGTACTTGGCACCTCTTATTGAGGATTTGAAAAAATCATGGAATGAGGGTGTGACCGTCTTTGACGCTTATACTCAAACAAATTTCACCTTACGAGCCATGATATTTTTCACGATCAATGATTTTCCAACCTATGGTAACTTGTCAGGTTATGCAAATAAAGGAGCTAAGGCATGCCCCATTTGTGAAGATGAGACAAGTAGTATTTGGCTGAAAAATGGTAGAAAAAATGTGTACATGGATACCACGGCCTTTCTCCCAAGTCAGCATCCTTATAGAAAAAAAAAGAAGATTTTCAATGGGAAAACTTTGGACCGAGTTGCTAGATCGCCATTATCCGGACGTGAAATTTACGATCGTGTTAAATATATTGATGTTGAGTTCGGAAAACTTTCTAAAATTGTCTCAACGGGTGGTTGGAAGAAGATATCCATATTTTGGGGTCTACCATACTGGGGACATTTGTTAGTCAGGCATTGTATAGATGTGATGCATGTTGAGAAGAATGTATGTCACAGTGTTATTGGACCATTGTTAAACATTATAGGTAAGACGAAAGATGGTATTAACTCTAGACAAGACTTGGTAGAAATGGGGATACGGGAGAAGTTAGCTCCGAAAAAAACTGACAAGCGAACTTACCTACCTCCAGCTTGTTATACCATGTCAAAAAGAAGAGAAAATAAGTTTTTGTGAGTGTTTGAATAAAATCAAGGTTCCTTCTGTTATTCTTCGAATATTAAAAAGCTCGTTTCAATGAAGGACTTGGAATTGGTTGGTATGAAATCTCATGATTGTCATATCTTAATGCAGCACATACTATCGGTTGCAGATCGAGGCTCATTCCAAGAGATGTGAGATGTACAATAACAAAGCTTTGTCGTTTTTTCAACGCAATTTATAGTAAAGTTATTGATCCTGAAATATTAGATGATTTACAGGCCGACGTTGTTAAAACGTTATGTGAGTTTGAAGTGTTTTTTCCTCCATCATTTTTTGACATTATGGTGCATTTAATTGTCCACTTAGTTCGAGAGGTTAAGTTTTGTGGGCCGGTTTTCTTGAGGTACATGTACCCGTTCAAGAGGTACATGGGTATAATAATAGGATTTGTGAGGAATCGTTCTCGGCCTGAAGGGAGTATCATTGAAAGTTACACTGCCGAGGAGGTACTTGAGTTTTGTAAAGATTACTTGACGAATTTTGAAACTATTGGCATTCCAAAATCTCGCCACGAGGGAAGGCTTGCAGGAAAATGTACTATTGGGCTCAAAGAATTCTTTGCAAATTCTGAATTGCGCATCCAGGCACACAAACTCGTATTGCAACACATTTCTGAGGTCCATCCATACCTCGATCGGCACATGTCCTTTTTAAAATAGCAGAACCCTTTTAGGGATGAAATATGGGTGACTAGAGAACATAATCACACATTTTATGAATGGTTCAAAGAGACAGTAATGCAAGAGTTATCTAGGACACCTAATAACATCACCGAAACAGATAAGTGGTTAGCATATGGCCCTGCTTCACATGTGAGGTGTTATGAAGGTTATGACATCAATGGGTATACGTCTTACACGAAACGTCAGGATGACAAAAGTGTGCTGCAGAATAGTAGTGTCTTAATAGTTACATTAACGAGCGATTATTCGAATGCGAAAGCTAAAGGACCAGTGGATGCTTCTGGGGTGTTCTATGGGGTCATAGAGGACATTTGGGAACTTGACAATAAATTGTTCAAGATTCCTCTTTTTCGATGTAGTTGGGTCGAGAACGGACGGGGTGTGAGGGTTGATGATTTGGGATCCACTTCGGTTGATTTTAGTCGATCGGGGTATCGGGATGATCCATTTATACTTGCATCAGCAGCAAAATAAGTCTTTTATGTTTCTGATCCTGCCAATTCTAGGTGGTCTCTGGTACTCCCCAGCAAAAGGAGTATTGTTGGTGTTAGCGATGTCGTAGATGAAGACGAGTTCGACCACTTCGATGAAACCCCACCATTTTTAATTTATATTAATGAACCTCCCATGACCTTAGGTGATGGTTATATTCGTTCTGACCATGGAGAAGGAGAGTGGATTGAAAACAAAGATTAATGCACTAAACCTGTTAGATTATTTTTATTTTATGGTGGTTGTATTGTGTTTTTTATTTTATTTTATTATTAATAATAATAATTATTATTATTATTATTTTGTGTGTGTGGTTAGGAAAAACACACACACACACACACACACCTTTTATTGTTGTTTCCTTCTGGTTTTGTTATTGGTGGATCTCCCTTTGTACTGGCGGATTTGGTTCTTTTACCAAAATAGCAATTTGGAAGTGTTTGTATTGTAAATATAAGTTTTGAACAAGGTTTATTTTTGTAAATATTGATTTTTTTTTGGGTAGATGTATTTTTACCCATAAAATTCAAACCAGTGCCTAAACAATAAGCTTTGTTCTTGATTTATTTCATGCCATAATATGTCAGTAGCATCTGTTTTTAACATTTGCACCAATGCTTGAACCGATGTCTAAAGTTTTGCATTTTTTGGCATCTCATATATATCCTTAAACGAATATAGTTTTGTAAGATCAATTGATATGTATATACCAACGAAATGCTGTTTTTAATAAATGTATCTTGTAATCAAAGGTTTGAAACAGAAATAAGCATAGAATTATTTCAAGTGAGTTGTTCCCTATAGACAGACTTTAAGCATCGGTCGTAATGGTAATAATCGATGCTACTGTTAAGATCTTAGGAAAATTAAAAAGAAACTTTAGACGGGCTACGGGCAGGCCCTAGCAAATCTGGTTAAAGATCAAAGTCCGGGCCACGCGCCATGTCCATCAAGAATAGAAGTTCTAGGCCCAGTAGAGCCCAATAGTGAATCCCCAGACCAGGGGTCGATTCCGAATGGTCTAAAGGAGGAGAACATTTTTAACTTACCATATTTCCTCTTAGAGAGGCGATGTGGGATTCTGGTGGGTTATAGGCGTTGGTTGTCGTCAAAAACCGATGCATATAGTCGCACGGGGTCTTTTTTATAATTAAAAAATATACAGGCTTCGATTTTTATCCAGCGACCGATGCCTATAGTCGCGCGGGTTTTTTTTTTGTAATAAATAAAAGTTATATGCATCGGTTGTATTCTGACAACCGATGCTTATATATTATATGCATTGGTGGGAAGGAATAAGAAAGCAGCTATTGAACCCTTGTTATTATGATCCCAAATTATGATGTATGCCAAACGATTGTTGTTAATAATTATCAGTTTGAATGGCTTTGTAATTTTTTTGTTCATTATTATTATTATTTTGCTTGCCGTTCAAATTGCTTTCTTTTTACAATTTGGAACTACCATTATTTTATAAGGATCGGGTATACATCTCACTTCAAAACCAATGCTTAAAGATTATTAATTACATCGGATGGTATACAGACAACCGATGCATTTAATCTTAGCAACCAAATTATTTCAGGCTCACTGTGTAGCTAGAACTTCGTCTAATTAAAATAATTAAAGTATTCATTTCGTTTGCATGCATAAACATTATATTTTTTAAACCGACTTATTTAAGAGAAAATTAGACATTCCAGCACAAAACTCACAAATTAGAAATCGTCACTAACAGTCATGATTTTCTTGATTTGCCATTTGCCTCATATCTTGTGAAAGATTTTTTTGGTATAAAAGTGAGTTTATTGAATACAAATAACTAATGTGTGGCAAACTAATATAAGGGTAAATTTGGAACTATAATATATTATGCATGTTTCCCAATTAAAAAAAAAGGGTTCAATGGATATCTGCAGGGAGTAGTAATCATTTCATATAATTAGTATTAGTAATAATTTCAATAGCATAACATTTTCACGCAAGCTGGAATTAATTGTCAATGTGGTTTGTGGTTTGAGGTCATATCAATTAAATGATCAATTTCACAGTCTTTTGAGCTGCCCAACCTCTTCCTTTCTATTTAAATCTGCCAATACAATAGTTTCAACTCACTTTTCTCTTCTTTTGTAATCCTCTCCCTTCATATTTTCTCAGATTTTTTAATCATATATGATGTCGAGATCGGGGTCCGGAAGCGACGACGAGGCTAGTCCATCCGGCCTCGTAGAACAACTCGAGGCGGAGATAGTCCGACTCAAGAAAGACTTTGTGGATCAGCTATTCCACATTGTTGAAATCCTTCTCGAGAGCCAACACTATGAGCAAGAGAGGGACCGATTGGCAGCTGAGAATGAGGTGTTGAAAGAGAAGCTGAAGAAGTATGAAGATAAATGAACTGTTGTTGTATTTTTTTTTTCCGTATGGTTTATTTTAATGAAATTTTCGTTTTGTGTTTTCATCCTTTCTTGATGTTGTGGTTGTTATCTATTTAGTCATTATTGTACTCTGTTTATTTTAATGAAATTTTCGTTTTGTGTTGATATCCTTTGCCATTTTCATCCTTTAATTCTTGATTTTGTTTATTTCTTGAACATGAAAACGTTTCTTTCTGTTCTGCATAATTCCACCTATCCCACATCGCATGTCTAAGAGGAAATATGGCAAGTTAAAAATGTTCTCCTCCCTTGGACCATTCGGAATCGACCTCTGGTCCGGGGAATACACTATTGGGCTCAACTGGGCCTAGAACTGCTTTGCTTGATGGATATGGCGCGTGGCCCGGGCTTTGATTTTTAATCGGATTGGCTAGGGCCTGCCCATATCTCGTCACAAGTTTTTTTTTCCTAAGATAGTAACAGTAGCATCGGTTATTACTAATAGGACCGATGCTTAAAGTATGTCAGTAGGATCGATTTGTATGAAAACAACCGATGCAAATATATTGGTTGACCTTCTTTCCCGTATTTTTTTTTTTACCAGCGATGAATACACATCGGCTCTTAGTAAAAACAACCGATGCTTAACCCAAAAACCTATGATATATTAGGTTTCAAAACAACAAGTATTAAAACCCTCGGAAAAACACAAAATCGGCCTTTAAGAATTCATCCACACATCTTGCCGAATTATCTTCTATCCCAGATTAAGGATGACTTTAATTCCGACATTCACCAAGACCATCCTCATGCCGCGTCACGTTTCATGGTATATGTTTATTTCATCCATTTTTTTCTTTTTTCTGTTCTGATATATATTTTCTGATTTGTGTTGTATGATTTTTTGTAATTCTGAATAATTGCCGACACAATTGCAGCATCTCCCGCAGAGAATTGTCCATTTCTTTTGCAGAGCTTCCGAACATGGATTTTCAATTGCGCAATCCCCTCGAGCAAACTTGGGATGTCACAGTGGAGTTGTTTGGTGAAGATGGTGACCAGGTTTGTTCTCTCCATAACTAACTCAAGTTTGTTGATGAACAACTTTGCGTGTTTAAGTACCCTTATTTGATTTGTGTTATTTATGTTCTTCTATGTTCAAGACGGTGGTACGACTGATTTATGAGTTGTATTTATTCGTATGTATATAATAATGTCATTCTTGATGTGTTGTTTAAGTTTCCGAAGACTAGATACGACTGAGATTTTGCATTTATACTCTGTTTTTTTTTTGTTTGTTTATTGTAGGCGCGGTTCAAAGGGGAGTGGCGCAATTTTGTGGAGGACAACAAAATTAGAGAGGACTATTCCGCTGTCTTCATAAATAATGAGCCTTATATTTTGACGTAATAGTCTTAGACGGAAAAGGCGTTACAAGCAATCGCTTTGTAGGTGTGAAAGATCCTGACCTTGAGTTCACTCATTTTCCTTCTTTCAAAGTAACAGTATCGAAGACCGTTCTAGAGCGTGGACGAATAGTAAGTTGAAGATTTTTTAAATTATCTTCAACTAGTACACTTTCCACCAATTATTGATTTGACGTTAGTAGCTTCTAATCATGCGAGCTTTTTATAGGCCATTCTGAAGGACTTCTGGACTGAGCATGTGGTCCCAGGTGGTAATGGTCATCAGGTGCAGGCTACAATTCTAAGTTTTTCTGATCAACATTGGGTTGTTGATGTATCAAGCTGGGCATCAGATGGTCGCCTTGTCATTACTGGCTGCCAGGAGATGCTTGAAGACTTATGCTTGCCACTCGACTCAACCTTCGCCCTTCATATAGTGGATCTCCCATCTTTAGTTTTTGTTTTGTCAACGTAATAGTCTTAGATGTGTTTGGGATGGAATCAGATATAATGTGGAATTGTTTTATGTTTGGACTATGTGAATGCTTAATCTTTTGCAGTAATGGTTGTTATGAGGCCAAAAATTAATTACTTTATAGCCTTTTGATTTATGTGTCAGGCATTTAATAATCTCTAAGATTGGTTGTGTTTGTTCTCTCCTCTTAGCGTTTATTAACGAATCCCCTGTGTTCGATTAATTGATGTAGAGTTGCTCAATTAATTTAAGATCCCATTTTCCAACTTCTCTGGAAAATAAGAAACATAAAAACTGGATTAATTTATCCTTCGATTAAAAACATTACTCTCCCGATCGCAACACATGAACAACGGAACAATCACATTACAAAATTCCCTTTCTCAGTTTCATACCTCGCAAGTCAAACAATGAACGACGTACAACACACGAAAACCACATACACCATAGACCTCTTAGCGGTTTTTTATCCAGATAACAAACCAAGTAATCAAAAGCGTCGTGCACAACCAACGTTCCCAATTTTACTTCTTCTTAACATATTCTTCAAGCTTACAATTTTCAGCTGCAAGTGCATTCAGGTTTGTTTCGTGCTTCTTCACATCTAATCCAAGTCTCTTTACGTCAGCCTCCAACACTTGAACTTCAGCTTCAAATTTATTTGCTCGTCTTAAAAGCCTGGGAATAATTTGAGTAGCTCTTGGGCACAGTGGGTCCTCAAGCCATTTGAAAATTTTGCACCCTTCAGTCTCCTACGAAAAAATGAAATCTTGGAAAATGAAGACTATCAGAAAATTCAAGCAAAAGCACAACACACCCAAAGAAATCTTAGGTAACAGTCATTTTAACTACAATTGGAGATCCCATGTTAACATATTATACAAAACCCCCCAAATAATTATTAGCCCTAATATCTAAAAAATAGGAAAGAAATTCTTACACGAAATCTTGGACAACTTATATATCTCCTCCCGGGATTAAGGTCGGTCCATGATGTCCGACAGACGACATCATCATCACAATTGCATTTTCCTCTTCCCACAGTGAAATCAGATGTTTGCCTCCAGGCCATTTCCAAGCAGATTGTCGAAATAGCACCCTTAGACTAAAATGTGGTATATTTATTAAAAACAATTTTAGGAATTTTCAGATTGCACCCTAAAATTTTAGATGTTTATGTTTATGCCCCTAAATTTCTAGAATTCGTAAACTTCATACCTTTTATGGGAGTTTAATTTTGTGATAGTCAAAATTTAGGCTTAGATGAACAAACAAGTCTTTCAAAAGATATAATTATGTTTTAATTTCATTTCCAATAAAAATTACCGCGGTGAGCGCAAAAAGGCGAAACGAGGCTCTCCGTAAAGTAGCCTTTGTCTTGAAATTGATCATAACCCCCATTGTCGACGACCAAGGACCTCAATGATCTATCTTTCACAGTATAAACAACCAAACGAGCTCCAATAATGAAAACAACCTCCTCCTTCTCATCTCCAACAAAACACAAAGGCGTGAACCGAGACAAGACTCCATTACAATAAATGCTGAGTGTTTCAGCCCAAAATATGCCCGACGTAAAAAGTAACGTCTGGAGCCTTGAACACCCACCTGATCTGAACACAAACACAAGTTAGAAAGGACCACCGGTGGTTTTCCGGTGGAAACCTCTCTGATGCTTAAGCCAGTAAGCGTTTGAGGTATTTTTTCAAAAAGCAAAGAAGGAGTGCTTCAAAAGAGTGACATACCTCTCTCAGCCTGGGGGCTGAGATATTTATAGTTTCTCTTAGTGGGGACCCCAGCCGGGATCTCGGAGAACCAAGGCCGCGAATCAAGGGCCGTTTAAGCAACCGATTCTGATAAGTGGTCCCACTTGTCTCCTCTAATGGGGTTCAAGGAACCAGATCTGTCATGACCCAGTTCTCTTTTCCTATCAATGATCCTGATGCCCAAGCTGATCAGCTCTATCTTTAAGAGGGCTCAACCAGGTCTTTCGCTAGGATCAGGCTTGACCTTGTTTCCTTCTACTTAGCCTAGATTAGGTTTAAGCTCCATATTTCCTTCTACTTGACCTTGTGATTATTGGTGTCGACTCTTCTTCCCAAACGGTCCTTATTTCCACACGTCTTCTCTATAACCGACAAGTTGGTGGCGTGTGATTTGACTTAGGACGCTTGGTACTCCAGCGCAGCACCTAGAGTACTGTTCGCATTAAATGTCGGGATCCCATCAAATCCCGCTCTCCTCAATTTCCATTTTTCAAATTTATCCACTTCCTTTTTGTCCCTCCAAATTCCCTTTCTCCTCTCACTTTTCAAACTCTGTTTTCATAACTTCCCAAATCCTCCCTTTTTCTTTCTCCAGTATCCCGGCGACCTTCGCAATTCCGTTTATCTTCATCCAATTTCTCCGAGTACTCATTAACCAAGTACCCCCTTTACTCTTTATAAAATCTTTTAATTATTTCAGTCTCCTCTTCCTACTCTGGTTCCTCTGAGAAGGCTTTATCGGAAGCCCCGATGAACTCCACTTCCTCCATAAATATATCCTTCTCCGATTCACCATCGACGACTCCGATAAGGAGACCTCCGGTGGTTCTCGCCTTTCCTCCCTCTGATAATATCTCCTCCATAGTTAGCAATCAAACCCTTAGGGATATTCGTGCCACCTTCCCCATTTCAGACGAATTTATTTTTACCAGTCCGGCGCCCGACGAGAGGGCCTCATCACCTCCCTCCGGTCACCTTACTTTCTACGTGGACCTATTCCACGCCGGACTGAGCCTACCCGTTCACCCCTTCATACTATCCATTTCTCGGTTGTACCATATTCCGGTACAAAAATTCTTACCCAACGCTTTTCGTGTTATGGCCAGATTCCACCTGGCGGCCCAATATTCCGGGATAGTTTCTACAGCCCAACTTTTCTTCTCTTTGTTCTAGGCAAAGAGTTCTTCCGTTTTTTTCTACCTATCCGGGCGACCTGATGTCCATTTTTTGATAGGTCTTCCCACGTCTCATAAGGCCCGGAAGAAGAAGTTCTTCTTCGTCCAGAGCTCAGGTGACTGGGGCTTTCCCACCGCCCCTATCAACTTCCTACACCCGCAGGTGCGTTTATCCCGAGGTGATAGACCACCGCATCTGGGCGAGAAAATCGCCCTCCTCAACCAGAACCCTTTTAATCTAACCAAGCTTCTCAAACCTAAACACCTGAATTTTTTCAACAAACAGCAAGGGAATGGGCCTCTGCCACCCCAAATTGGTATATTCCTGAGATGATCTGTTTTTCTCTCTTTCCAGTATTATTTTCATTATTACTATTATATTTTTGTTATTCCATTCTTCATTTCAGTAACTATGCTGCAAGCACGTATGGCCTCCAAGGCAAAGAAAACAACAGGAGGGGGTCAGAGAAGCCCGCTGGGAGAATCCTCCAGAGCTTCTCCCCCTTTGGAAGAGGTTGTCTTGCTAACTGCTCCCCGCAGGCAGCCCCAGGAGCAGAATCAAGCAGCCTCAGTGAGAAGGGATGCAGAGCCAGTAAAAAGAGCTACTCCCGAGCAGGCAACTCCCTCTTAGGCAGCCCTACCTCCATCGGATCCTGAGGAAGGGCAGCAGCTGTAACGGAGGAAAAGGAGAAGGGAGGGGCTCGAGGGCGTCCCCGAGGTGAATCCCCAACTTCCCCCTATCCAAACCAGACCTTCTTCAACAGGTCTGTGTTAGATTGCTCTGGCGAAGTGGCCAGACAGTTCATGATGGGGCTGGCCCTTACGGCCGACTGCCGTACGGTAGAGAAGATGTCCGACCCAAAGCTGCTGGAGTCGTACTGCAAGGCGGAGGCGCAGGTGAGATATCCATCTCTTGCTATGATTCTTACCTTCCTGGACTTTTGTTTATACTTCTCCTTTTCTTTTTCTAGGCGGTGGTGCTCAGAGTTGATCTCCTAGCCCGAGCTCGCGGTTCTCTGCTCCAGGCGGACCTGAAGCGGGGGGTTGAGGCCTTGAAGAAGCAGAGGCAAGAGCTTCTGGCTAAGAACCATGGCCTCAGCGGAGATCTGGATCTACTCCAAGCAGAGCTGGCCGGGACCAAGGCAGCTTTGGCGGCGTCGCAAGAGTCCGATGCCAGGAAACATGCTCGGATGGTCCTCTTGGAGCAAGAGGTGAAAGAGCTCAAGGAGAAAGCCAGGGTGACCCGAGCTGAGGGCGAAGTTGATGGAGAGGCTAAGGGTCTCTCAGAAGGTGAGGTGAGGGGAAGGCTCGGATTCCTGAACTCGGAGGAAGGCCTGCGCTTGATACAGCTAACTCGGGCAACCACGTGCCGGGCCTTCCTCGGGTCAGTCGAGTTATATGACCTGCTGGTACCTGAGGCCGAGGCCTTCTTCCTCCTCGGTGTAGATGCTAACGTCAAATGGTTGTCCGAGAACCCTTCTATGCCATTTGACCGAGAGGCACCCATCACGGGCGCATCCGAGCCCACGTCATTTACTCATGTCGTCGAGGATGACCGCCTGCATTTGCTGGATGATCTGGCCTTCGCCGACCATATCCGCCAGACTTTCTGCTCCTCCAGCTCGACCTCTTCTCTTCCCCTCGAGCAATCATTGGCGATTGTTGTAGCAAACTCTAAAACTTTTGCCAACTTGGGTGACTTGCAAGAGTCCACGGAGTTTCCAAAAAACTTTGCTGAGACGTCCCAGGCTCCAGATCAGGCGTGAAGAAGATCTGAGGCCAGCCATTCTTCGAGTAGAGCTCATGTCGCCCAAAGAGACCTGTCTGCTTTGTTTCTTTAATTTTTTTTCTTTTAAAACAGATCTGTAGTTTGTGGCCTGTGTGGCCGATCTGTTTCGCAAATGTTTATCGCCTGTACTTGAGTTAATCATGAATTTTCAATAATAATAAATATTTTTATTTTGTAGCAACCTTTGATATTTTAGGGTTTCCTTGATTCCCGGAAACCCTAGTACTTTTTTATTCTCCAGAACGTGATTTTTCCCTCTTTAAATACATGCCTGTACTTCTCATATCTTCTCAAACTTCTACAATGGTGTCTTCTCCTCTTCTTCAAGAAATCGACGTTGTGAAAAGATAAAACATTGCTTTGGTCGTTGAAAAATTTAAACTCTCTGATCAAGTAACTTTGCTCAAGGAGAAAATCGGCTACCTCTACCGCCTGCTGGAGAGGAAGAGGCAGAAAAAATGCCATTACAAGAAAGAGTGGTCTGAGCTTTGCCAGATAAATCGCCAGATGTATGAAGAGAGGGCTGACTTAATCAAGTCAGTGAATCGTCTTACTGTCGCCGCCGGAGAAGCTCATGCGCTCGCCAAGCGGTCTGACAAGTACCGCCGTCGTCTGCACGAAAAAGAGCGCGAGCTCTGGCGGGTCCGCCGAGCTCTGGCCTCAGATCGGAGGTCTCCTTCCAGATGAATTTCTTGTTTTTCTGAAATTTTGTAATCAAAATTGCCATCTTTCTTAGGTTTGTGCAATCTGCTCTTGTATCTTCCGAAATTTCGATGTAATGAAAGTATGTTTTGAATTTCTGCATTTTCGGCCGTACTGGTCTTGGTTTCTGCATTTCCATATGTGTTTGTCGTTCTTACAAGAATATCATATTATGCTTGAGTTTTCTTCAAAATTTCGTCCTTTTGATCGATCTTTCTTGCTCAAACAATGCGCGATTTGTGTTTTTGGGCTTATCTTCTTAAACCTCTGAATTTTAGCTGAATCTGTTCTGGGATCCAATCATTCTAGAGCTATTTTCCTCAAGTCTTAGGCTGACAAACGGGTCAGGCACTAATACAGGTCATCCTAGGGAACCTGTTCAGGCAAGTTAAAATATTCAATAAATATTCAAGCAAAAGAAATCAAAGGTGTCCACCCTTAACCTATTCTTGCGTTAACTGCCGATCAGGTCGGTTAAGATCAAGAATATTCATCCCTAGCCAATTCTGGCCTAAACTGACCATCAAGTCAGACAGAATCAAGGACGTCCATCTTTAGCCCAGCCTGGCTTGAATTGACAATCAGGTCAGGTAAAAATAAGGACATCCGCCCTTATCCGATCCTGGCTTGAACTGACAATCAGGTCAGGTAAAATCGAGGACATCCGTCCTTAGCCAATCCTGGCTTGAACTGACCATCAGGTCAGGTAAAATCGAGGACATCCGTCCTTAGCCAATCCTGGCTTGAACTGACCATCAGGTCAGATAAAATCGAGGACATCCGTCCTTAGCCAATCCTGGCTTGAACTGACCATCAGGTCAGGTAAAATCGAGGACATCCGTCCTTAGCCAATCCTGGTTTGAACTGTGTACTATGGTTTTGGAAATAGAAACAGACCTGCAGCTTTATTAAAATAGAGGAAATAATTATTTAAATATTACAATTATGTGTAAAATTTCCGTAAATTAGAGATGTTCCAGACACGAGGGATCTCAGTTCCGTCGAGCTCTTCTAATTTGTAAGCGCCCCCTACCAAGATTTAGGTAACTCAGAGCAGTCCTTGCCAAGCAGCATCCAGTTTTCCCTTCACTTTTGCTAAATCAGCCCTTCTTAGGACCAGGTCTCCTATCTGAAATTTCCTTTTGATTACGGTTTTGTCGTACGTGGCTTTTATCTTTCCCTTGATATGCGTCATTCTGGTCGTGGCCCGGTCTCTTTTTTCCTCAATCAAATCCAGAGCATCTTGTATTAACAGCTTGTTCTGTTCTTCATCAAAATTCTGAATTCGATGGGTTTCCATGCTTATCTCCGCGGGTACCACAGCGTCCATGCCATATACCAAGCTGAAAGGCGTCTCCCCGGTGCTCTCTTTTGGGTTAGTTCTATATGCCCATAGAGTTGAACTTAGCTCTTCTACCCATCGTCCTCCAGCTCTTTCCAACCGCGTCTTTATCCCTTGCACCAAAATGCGATTGGTGACCTCTACCTGGCCATTGTCTTGGGGATGATAAACAGATGTAAAGTGCTGGTTAATTTTCATTTTCGTGCACCAAGCCTTAATCTTGGCACCCATGAACTGGGTGCCATTGTCTGAGACCAAGATTCTAGGGACACCCAACCTACACACCACATTCTTCCATAAAAATCTCATGACCGCATCCTCCGTAATTTTGGCCAAGGCCTCGGCTTCTACCCATTTGCTAAAGTAATCAATTGCTACTATTAGAAATTTCTTCTGGGCAGGAGACATGGGAAATGGGCCAACCATATCAATGCCCCACTTGGTAAATGGACAAAGAGAACTCATCGTAATAAGCTCTTCTACGGGTTTGTGTATTAATGACGAGTTTTTTTGGCACTTCTCACATTTTCGTACGAAATCTTCTGCCTTTCGTAGATGTGGCCAAAAATACTCCGCCCGCAAGATCTTGCTTGAGAGAGTTCTGGCGCCCATATGGTTGCCACAACATCCCTCATGGATTTCTCTAAGGACCAGAGCTCCCTCTCCTCGACCCAAGCATCTCAATAAGGGCTGTCCAAACCCCCTTCGGAATAGCTCTCCTCTGATTAAACAAAATCTAGCAGCTCTGGCTCTTACCTTTGCCGCGTCCTTCCCCTATTCTGGCAGGATCCCTTCCTCTAGATAAGCCTTTATGGGTAAGCGCCAGTCATCTCCTTCCATTATCGAGCACACCTGCTCTGTCCCCAATTCCACATCTGCTTTTAGCAAGGTAATCACTCTTTCGCGGCAGACTGTAGCTGAGCTGGCTATTTTTGCTAAATAATCTGCTCTGCCATTTTCTTCTCTGGGAATTTGGTCAACCGTCAAAGATTTAATATTTTTGGCCAATTCTCTAAATCTGGCCAAATATCTCTGCATAGTGTCCTCCCTTGCTTCAAACTCTCCACTTATCTTCTTACAAACGAGCTGGGAGTCTACCTTAGCGCAAACTTGATCTGCCCCCAGGTCTCGTGCCATCTGAATGCCTCGTAGGAGGGCTTCATACTCCGCCGCATTATTAGATAAGGTATGAGTTAAGCGCACCGCATACTCAGTTGACATACCTGCCGGATCTATTAAGACAATTCCTGCCCCACAGCCCTGGTTACTAACTGAACCATCTGTGAAGACTATCCACTCGTGTTCTTCATCGGAAGAGCTGGCATCTCTTGCATAAAATTCGCTAACGCCTGGGCTTTTATTGCTGTCTTGACCTCGAACATGACATCAAATTCGCTAAGCTCAATTATCCACCTGACCAGCCTCCCCGACGCCTCTGGCTTGTCCATGACAACTTTCAATGGCAAGTTTGTCCGTACAATTATACTGTGTGAAAGGAAATATGGGCGCAATTTCCGAGCTGTGCCTACTAGAGCTAGCATTGCTCGCTCTATTTCCACATACCTCATTTCGGCATCGCGCAAGACCTTGCTCAAGTAGTAGACTGGTTTCTGTATCTTGCCTTCTTCTCGGAGCAAGACAGAGCTGACTGCCTGTTGTCCAACCGATAAGTACAAGATAAGAGGCTCACCTTGGATAGGCTTTTTGAGCAAGGTTCTGCCGGCCAGGTATTCTTTCAACAGTTTAAATGCTTCTTCACATTCTTTGCTCCATTCAAAGTGAGCTTTCTTATGCAGAGCTTGGAAAAAGGGGAGGCTCTTCTCCGTCGAGCGTGAGACAAACTGGCTCAAGGCATTAATGCGTCCCGCGAGACATTGCATTTCCTTAACATTCCTGGGTGCTCGCATCTCTATAATTGCCTTTATCTTCTCGGGATTAGCCTCGATACCCTATTCTGTGACCATGTAACCCAGGAATTTTCCAGCTCTAACCCCGAACATGCACTTCTTGGGATTAAGCTTCATCCTGTACTTTCTTAGGGTGTCAAAGGTTTCCCTCGGGTCGTCCACATGCGAGGTCGCCTTCACACTTTTCAAGAGCATATCATCCACGTAAACTTCCATGTTCCGACCGACCTGGCTTTTGAACATTTTA
Organism: Phtheirospermum japonicum; assembly: GCA_014905375.1. Lineage (NCBI taxonomy): Eukaryota > Viridiplantae > Streptophyta > Magnoliopsida > Lamiales > Orobanchaceae > Phtheirospermum > Phtheirospermum japonicum. The sequence goes on from BMAC01000131.1 coordinate 72,599, forward strand.
TCTACTAATCGATGGTATGTGGCACCTGCATTTTTTAGCCCAAACGGCATTACCACATAACAATATGTCCCCTTTGGGGTTATAAAGCTGACTCGCTTCCAATCTTCTTGCGCCAACCTGATCTGGTGATAACCTTGTGAGGCATCCATCATGCTCAGGAGCTCACAACCAGAGGTGGAATCGACAAGATGGTCGATTCTAGGCAGAGAATAGTGATCTTTAGGGCAAGCACGATTGAGATCTCAGAAATCGATGCACATACGCCAATCTTCTTGGGTCTTGGGGACCAGCACAGCATTAGAGAGCCACTCAGGGAATTGTATCTCCTGAATATGCTTGGCCTTTAACAATTTCTCCACCTCAGACTCAATGATGGCCTCTTTCTCAGGCCCAAAATTACGCTTCTTTTGCTTGACCGGTTTCATGCCTGGAATGATATTAAGGCGATGCTCCATCACCTCCGGGTCGATCCCTACCAAGTCCTCGGGAGACCAAGTGAACAAATCCGTGCTTTCTCTCAACAAAGTCACCAGATCTATCAAGACCTCCGGGCTAAGCCTTGTTCCTACTCGGAGAACTCGACTCTCATCGCCTGGGATAACCTCCACCAGCATCAACCCTTCCTCTCTTCTCCCCAGATCTTTCCGCGGCTGCTCTATCCGAGCTTTTTTACTCAACCTCTCGTCCTCGCTATTCTGCCTAATACACTCAACATACGTTTGTCGAGACAAATATTGATCACCTCTCACCTCGCCAGTCCCATCCTTAGTGGGGAATTTCATCTTCATGTGAAAAACTGAGATTACAGCCTCGAACTGACTTAGGGAAGGTCTGCCAAGCATAACATTGTAAGAGAATGGCGCATCTACCACTAAGAAACACACCGTCCTAGTCACACGATATGGCTCTTCCCCTAAAGTAACGAGGAGCCTGACCACTCCTAATGGTTTCAGGGCTCCCCCTGCAAACCCCACCAAGGAGGTGGTCACCTCCTCCAGCTCGACGTCTAACTTTAGCTATTTAAAACAATCAAAGAACAAGATGTCGGCAGAGCTCCCTGTATCCACAAAAATTCTCCGCACATTATAATTGGCAATAGTAGCCGTTATGACTAAAGCATCCTTGTGCGGAGCCAAGATGCCATCACCATCCTCTGATCCAAAACAGATGTTTGGCGCAGACGCCAATTGCCTAACCTCTCGTGACTTCCTAATCAAATCTTTAGCATCTCTGACATAATTATGTTGTGTTATTTTAGAGTGCTCTTCCAGCTCTCCACCCGTAATCATCTGTATTTCTCCATGAATGGCCTGAGCTTGGTCAGATCTTCTTCCTTCAGCTCGCACCCTATCCTGATCTCTTTTGTTTTGTGGAGCCTGATTGTAACTTCTACGACCAGATTTGGCCTCGTCTTTTCTCATACGGACATACTCCTTCAGGTGCCCTGCCTGGACCATCCTCTCTAGCTCATCTTTCAAATGCGTACATTCATCAGTACTATGCCCATATTCATTATGGAAATGGCAAAAAAGGTCCGACCTTTCCTTCCTCGGCTTTTGTGAATAGGTCTTGGGCCATTTTAGCTCTGGATGTCGTAGTATCGCTTGCAGTATCTCTCCCTGAGGAGTTGCCAAAGGGGTATATCTGTAGAAACGAGGTCTGCCCATGGATAGCTCTGGTCTGGGCTTTTTCATCGCTACCCTGTCTTCTCTGTTATACCTTTCCCGCTTCTTTTCTCCTTCTTCCTTGATTTTCAACGCTTCTTCCAAATGGATATACTTCTCCGCTCTCTCCAGGAGCTCTCCAAATTTCAGAGCTGGTTTCACCACCAGCGACTGGAAAAATTCTCCTCTCCTCAGACCTTGCGCCAGAGCATTCACCAACAGCTCTTCTGACGCAGAGGGCACCTCTAACTTAGTCGTTGTAAACCTATTGATGTAGGCACGCAGGCTCTCGTTCTCTTTCTGCTTCAGGCTAAAAAGTTCAAGTGGCATTTTCTGGTATTTCCTGCAGCTCATGAACTGGTGCAGGAAGGCCGAACTGAATTCGTCAAAGTTACTGATAGATTTCGGCAGCAACTGGCTAAACCAGAGCTGGGCTGATTTGGTGAAAGTCATCGGGAAGACCTGACACATGACCGCATCCGAAAACTTATGCACAGCCGCTGCGATCTCAAATCTGCTCAAATGGTCCCACGGGTCGTGGTCCCATTGTACTCAAAACCCAGAGATCGGTATGAGGCCGGCACATCGTCGCGCATGACCTCCTCCATAAATGGAGTGCCTCGTCGCGACGGCATCTTGCCTGTGCCCGTCATCTTCTTCTTAAACTCCCTCACTTCTTTTTGAAAGCTCTGCATCTTCTCAGCCAGACCTGGATTGGTCTGGCTTGAGGTTTCGCTGTCGGACGTAGAGAAGTGCTCTTCCCTATTTGGAAGAGGAGTTCGATCCATGCGCTGGCCACACAGCAGCTCTGTCTCTGCTGCCGGGGCAGTTCTTGTCGGCGGTGCGTTGGGCGGTGGTGTCGTCATCTCTGCAAACTTCTTCTCCACAGCCGTCTCCACGGCTTTGCCGATGATCTCAGACAGCTGTCTGAGAAGGACATCGTTGAACAGCCCACCAGCAGCAGCTGTTATTCCACTAGAAGGGGACGGCACGGTGCCTGATTCTGCCGCCTCTGATGGCTCTGCCCCCTCGGGCCTTGCCGCGGACGTTTCTGCTGACCGTGGTATACCCCATGGCGCGGCGGAGCTTGGCGTTCCGCCGAGCTCCCCTACCAAGTTTCTCCGTAATTCGTCTGAAGCCATGGAACCAAAAGAAATCATCACGTCTTAGCCTGATCGCTTTCCCACAGACGGCGCCAATTGTTTTAGCCCAAAATATGGCTGACGTAAAAAGCAACGCCTGGAGCGTTGAACACCCACCTGATCTGCACACAAACACAAGTTAGAAAGGACCACCGGTCGTTTTTCGGTGGAAACCTCTCCGATGCTTAAGTCAGTAAGCGTTTGAGGTGTTTTTCAGAAAGCAAAGAAGGAGTGCTTCAAAAGAGTGACATACCTCTCTCAGCCTGGGGGCTGAGATATTAATAGTTTCTCTTAGTGGGGACCCCAGTCGGGATCTCGGAGAACCAAGGCCGCGAATCAAGGGCCGTTTAAGAAACCAATTCTAATAAGTGGTCCCACTTGTCTCCTCTAATGGGGTTCAAGGAACCAGATCTGTCACGATCCAGTTCTCTTTTCCTATCAATGATCCTGATGCCCGAGCTGATCAGCTCTATCTCTAAGAGGGCTCAACCAGGTCTTTCGCTAGGATCAGGCTTGACCTTGTTTCCTTCTACTTAGCCCAGATTAGGTTTAGAGCTCCAGCCTATCCTGGACTACTCTTTTAATAATTCTCCAAGGCTTTACCAGGGAACGAGTCCAACGCAACTTCCCTCAAGGAGGAGACCAAACCAGGCTGTTCTGGAGAGAAAGGTCTGGTCAAGGTCTAGCCAGAACCATTGGTCACCCTAGTCCTGCCCAAAACAGGTATACCCGCACCAGGTCAGGGACACTCCTGCCCTATCACTGAGTTTCGTCCAAGACCCTTCCACACCATACTCTTTCATAAGCCAAACATCCATTCTTTGGTCACCGGTTTCCCTATCCACCAAACAAAGACATCCCCCAAAAACGAAAAGTGCATTTGTTGAAAACTCGCTAACCACATTGACACCAACAGGTGGGGTGATTTTGAAATATGCCTCGGTAACCAAATCTAAAGCAATTATTACAAACTCCAGCTTTCCAAATTCACTCATCTTATAATGCAGCCAATGGATAGCCCCGTTGGAAAAACTTTCGCAAGGGATGCAAATTACTAAATTACCATAAGGCGAGGTCTTAAGCCTTTTCCAGACACCCATTCTCACAGAGTACACATATGCACCATCGCAACGGTTAGGCGCGAATGGGCCATCATAATCCAAATCACAGTAAGAAAGTAAAACCACTCTATAATCATCTCTGGCACTATCATACCCGTATCCACATGCGACATGGGTAGTCTCACCCCTAACCATAGTTGGAGGAGGTAGTCCCACCTGCTCCAGAGTAATGGGGTTCACCAAAACCATCCCACCAGTTAGATTCAGTAGAAGTAGTAACCCATCGCATGAACCCAAAACCAATATGCACAAACCTGGAAACTCCTGCTCTCTTGAAACAGTGCTAATGTTGCCTTTTATGATTTCTATGGAGAGAATGGTGTTAGATGGGGTGATGAGAGTGAGATATTCTTGGCGGGGTGTTTTTCAAGCGAGGTGGGATTTGATGAACTGTGGGGTGGAGCAAGTTGCACCATATTTTTGATAAAGACCTGAGCCTGCCTATCGATTTCGTAGGGAGGCGTAAGAATATGTCCATCAAGGTTTCTTGGGGAAGATCCATTTTTTCTGTTCAAGACTTTGTTGAGGGTTGGAAGGGATAAGTGTCTGCTTCTGGGGAGGCAGGGGAAACGCGGGATTTTTTGTAAAATTAGTTACTATTATATGCATCTGTTATTACTAACAAACGACTTTAGTTGTCTGATAACACTTATTAGCATCGGTTGTTTTTGTACAACCGATGCATATAATCGTGAAACTCAGTAATTTTTAGGCGATGGAGGGATTCGAACCCGCGTGTCTCGTAGCCTCTGAAAAGTCCAATTTTGCCCCCAAACACACGAAAACTAGGTTTTTGAATTAAAATTCAGTCCAAAATTTTCAGTTTTCCCACTCCAAAAACCCGCCAGATATTCAGAATCCATATTTTGGAAAGTTTGGACGATTCATTCAACCTCACCTGCTGTTCGCCGTTGATTCTCCGTCGCTTTTTGTTCGCCGTAGCTTCCCTTTCGCCTTGTTTCATCCTCGCCTGCTACAAATTGCGCAAGAGTGTATGTTTTTTAGTACTTGTTCGTTAATTAACATGTTTGGGTAATGTTTGTAGAAAATTAAATTCTCCGAGTTGGTAATTGGGGTCAGAACTAAGAATTTTTACCACAACCATTTTTTGCTTCCCGTTGCCAAGTCGGACCTTTCAGATAGGACTGAAACCTTTAAAGTCAGACCTTTCATGTTGATTAGGTATTTGTTCAGTATTTACACAGTTGAAGACCGGACCTCTGAATTCCATTACATAACCAATGTCTATGACAGGTTTAATTATCATATTAAATTTAGTTATGGTTGATTAATTAACACACCCACATGCATGAATTAGTGTATGGTTGATGCAATTTATTTGATGAATAATTTTTGTATTTTGGACATCCTGTTCGCAAGCCATTTGAACCCTCTTGAACTGTGTTATGCGGTAAGTACATTCACTAAAGTTGTTGATATACTTCTCAGTTGTCTGTAGCTGCTAGAATCATCCAAGTATTTGTTTTTGCTCTTGTAATCTGTTTAAAAATTTGGTGTCTTCACAGTAGTTGTCGATTGATGTGTTAGCTTTCATCGCCGTATAAATTATATTTTCAACTAATGTTTTAAGAACTTTATCAACTAACGGCACAGGGTCATGATTGATTCATCGAGCACTCACGGTGAACACGAGCCTGAGTCTGTTATAAGAAAATCTAGAGGCTCGACGACATGCATTAAAATGAAAGCCAAGCCTTCAGAGCAAAAGCATGTCGATTTCGACGATAATAATAAACCTATCGAGAAATATGCTGTCAATTTCAAGAATTACTTGGGTTCTCTAGTTCGGTCGCATGTAGATATTAACATTGACGAGTGGAAACACGTCGAGAGTGGTCTGAAGGATGTGATTTGGGAGGATTTGCAGGTATATAATAATCAAATTTTTATAGTAAATCATCTGTTAATGAACACATGTGTTGATATATGTCTGTTTCCTGTTTATTCAGAGAGAGTTCAATATCGAAGGGGATGAGAAGAAGAAGCACTTCCTGAAGGTTGCGGGAGTGAGGTGGACCGCTCGTGGCTAGTGTGTGACTTCATAAAGAGGAAACACCCAAAATATGATCATCCATCCCAGTTATATCATTCCATCACAGCTGATCAGTGGGAGAAATTCGTTAGTGATCAACAATCTAAAGCATTCGAGGCATGTACAGTGTATTACCTTTTAAAAAAAATTCACCAGAAATATATATCTAATATTTTCCTAAAAACTTTTTACCAGGAAAAGAGTACGAAAGCTCGGGAGACCCAGTCTCACAACCAGCATCCGCACTTTTTAGGACCCGTTGGATATGCTAGTGCGAAAGCTAAGTGGGTTGTATCAGAACCTCTCTCGTCATCGTCTTCATGTGCTTCGCTCAGCTCGAGTATAGCTCCGGATGATCGCAGCTTGGATTGGGTTCGAGCAAGAATCAAGAAGGTCGAGAAAGGAAATTATGATATCCTGAATGAGCAAACGAAGGGGGTGGTTGATAAAATGGTAATTATATTTTTTTGTAAGAATATATAATTTTGGAAGTACTTTACTTAATGACATGGGGAAAGTGTATTAAATGATGTTTATCAATTCTTGAAACAGGTTGAGAAGGCTCGAGAAGTCAGTGAAGGGACGTTTGTACTGCAGAGGCACGATGACATATTGAATGCTTCCCTAGGGAAGAAGGAGCACCCGGTTCGAGTGCGAGGTGTTGGTAACCACGTGCCCGTGAGGTTTGTTTTTGGTCGACCGAGTCAGACAAGCAGGAGACAGAGTGGAGTGGTGTCAGTGGACGAGGTCGGGGCGGCTCTGACACAAGAAATCACAGAGCAGATGTAGGGCAAGTTTGATGCTCTACAAGCTCAATTCAACCGGTTGTATGAGCAAGTGAATAATCAAGGTACGAAGACTCCAGTTATTCACCAAAACATGCCATCAAGAGTTGACGAAGGGGCTGACTTCCACACGCTGACGCAAGGTCCACATAGTAGTTGCCAATCGGTTAGTGGGACTCCATTTCCTATGGTTGAGGTATAAATTAGATAATATGTATTGTATTTTCACAAACCTACTCATTCAATCACCCCCATCGATTGATAAATAAGTAATTCTTAGTCAAGATTCATTATGCATTATCTTTTTCAGAGTCGTCTTTTCACTACTCATGTATTGGATAATATCAAGTTTCATTTTTTGCTCGTCCTTTCATTATAGAGTAGTTAGTTCTGATTATTACCTCTTAATGGCATTGCATCGTATTATTTCCAGAAATAAACTTTCATAATTAAAACATATATTTACGTGTATCCAGAATGTGAATTCAAGACTAAAGGGGCTGGAAGTAATTAGGTTTGTTATATAATATACTCAGGCCGTTACGGTCAGGGAATTTTTGCATTTTTGCATTGTCAATACCTGCATGTACTCAGGCCATTACGGTATAACCTATAAAACCCGAACTTGCTATCATCAAGTTTTAATTTGTATTCATCATCAGACTATAATCATTTTTATTCAGACCATTAACTTTAGACTACTTTGAGTAATAGAGTCCGATCGAGTGCCGCTTGGCCCTGTCCATTCTGGGGGACATAAAAATTGTTGCATACGGGAAGGTTTACCCAACCGGAGAGGACACGATCGTGCATCATCAGAAGGTGACACCCGGTCATGTCAAGGTCTCAGTAGGTCGAATTGTCGAGGGTTCAGCACAACTTCCTCTACCGGTGATGGCTCATCTAGAAATGGAGCACGTGGGTGAAGCGTTAGGCAGCTTTTTGCATTGGGCGGTCAGTTTGGTTCAGGCAAGAGAGGTAATAATATATGTTTTAATTTCACCAATTATTTATTTAGTTTTAGTATGCTCAATCATGGCCAACTGTACAAGAACTTACAAGGCCATGTCCAAAGAAACAGAGAACAAGTCTCATGGAGACAAGTGGTGAGCAATCTGTAACAAAACCAAGGCCACCTCTTGTTGATGACGTAGTCTTGGAGACTTTGGGACCTAATTGCACAGAGTTACACAACCTGATCCTATCGATGCCCGTGCACGTGGACCACGTCTCTATGGACCTAGAGAAAACTGTCTTCCATGATAAAAGAGAGATGAAAATCCACGTGCCAATTGATGATATTCGGAGCCTGTCCAGAATGGGGTGGATCAGTGTTGCTGTTGTGCAAGTATTTGTGCGGTACGAGCTTTCTTTTTCCTTATCAATTAGTTCAATATTTAGCTTAAATTTATTAAATTATGAATCTACTAATGATTTACAGGTGTCTTCTTGGGTTAGCTGAGCCCGGTGCCATCGGATTTCTTTATCCAGCGAAGATCTGCAAGAAAAGTATATTAAATGACCCAACTGCTGTGACGACGTACATAAGTGATGCCTTCGGTGTAATGTTTAGCAGGACATTCATTCTAGCACCATACCTAGATGAGTAAATTACTATTTCTTGTTAGCATTTCCTTTACTACAATTGATAATTTATAAAGATAATTAATCTTTGTGCTTATGAAAATAAGTAGTGACCACTGGTTGCTGCTACTGATATGTCCCGGGAAGAATCAGGTTTCTATTTTAGATCCAAGAGGGACTTGGATATCAAGACACATGTTAATACGTACGTAAATTTCCCCCCTATATTTGTGTCTCTTATTTTTTGAAAATGCAACTTCCTGTCCTTTTTTACAATAACATCATAAAAAATAATTTACTTTCAGGTCCTTATTGTCAAAGTAATGTACTAATTCTTTTTTGTGGGCGATTTTCGTGGGCAAGATGTTTCATAGCTTTAATGTAATTTTGCTATTTTCCACAACCTGATTCTTTCTATAGCCTACTCTCATAAAACCGCTTGAAGTTTTTCATTGGATGTAATATAATATTGGGTGGTTCATCCGCTCATTTTCTGGTTTTAAAACTATAAATGTTTACTATATAGGTAATAATTTCTTATTGTTTATTCACACTAATACTTGGCGTGTTAATTAACTGCTTGTGTGCAATGATTACTATTTGCAGGGCAGTTCGGACCTACATGTCAACAAAAGGAAGAAGAGGAAGAAACATGGTGTGGAATAATCTTCCGGTAAGTAATATTTTATGGTATTAACAATAAAATAGTATATCTATCAGTTACTCTATAAGTCATGTTAGTAAAGTTCTTTGACCCATTTCATCTTGACTCACCGATTGATAGTGGAATATTGATCTGCTTTCATATGATTTCTGTAGTGTAATCAACAACGAGGAGGTAGTGAGTGTGGATATTATGTCATGAGATATATGTATGACATTTGTTGTGGGTTCAGTGTCCAATCTTCATTAGACAAGGTACGTGTAAACTCATTTTTTTAAGTAGTAAAAATTTAATGAAGATTTTTTAAACTCCAAACCTAAACTTCATTCTTAAAATGACAAATTAATTTTGAATCGGATTGTGTAGGACTCATTTGGAGTTGAACCATATGAGCAAGAAACAATCGACGAAATACGTGAGATATGGGCAGAAAACATTACTCGGTATATATATTTCTCAGTTTTAATTACTTTTTCTTAGTTATTAAGTAGTTTATTTTATTTTGTTCCTATTCTGCCTTATTTTGTAACTTGGTGCAGAACATTATGAGGACGTCGGTGGATTTTCCTCTGGATTTTTCTTACTTAATAATGTTACTCTTATTCATTCACAGGGAAAAGAAGACAAATAGCAGAACAGAGGTCTAAAGGATTCAAGAACGAGGTGTTGTTCGTAAGAATGGAGGAAAGGCTCTGGGGGATTCTCCTTGGAAGGAAATGAGGTGCTACATATTTACGGGTTTAGTTTGTGAGAGCTTTGTGCTGTTGAACTTGAGTTTTATTAGATAGGAATATCAGCTTTGTGCATATTTACGAGGTGTTATTGCTACTTGTCCGATGGAATAATCAGTCCTCAACTTGAATTTTATTAGATAGAAAGGGGCATTTATGCATTTGAAATTAAATTTATTGAATAGAATTCTTTTTCATATTAATTTTTTCTTTTTGAGAATAATTATCAGTTTTCTGGACAGGTATTAAAATAAAGTTTTTGAAATTCTGGTATTTTTTTTATCAAAAATTTATTTGGGGTTTTGTGAAAACCGATGCATATAATTAGCAGTGGCATCGGTTTGGATGAAAAACAACCGATTCTCACATGCTGTTTTTAAAATTATTATATACATCGGTTCTTGACAACACAGCCGATGCATATAAACAAAAAATTGATATCGGTTAATCAACTTGAACCGATGCCTATAAGTAACTGTATGCATCGGTCGTTGTATAAGAAACCGATGCCTATTGTTAAACTAAAGGCATCGGTTGTGGCATGCTAAACCGATGCCTAAACATCGCCACGAGGCATCAGTGGTTTCAGAAGAAATCGATGCATATAGAGACGCTACAAGCATCGATTGTAATATACAAACCGATGCCTTTAATGAATATTAGGCATCAGTTTTTTCTTGAAACCGATGCCTAAAATTGCACCTATAGGCATCGGTTGTATTAAAAAAACCGACCTTCAATGAATATTAGGCATCGGTTTTTATTGAAAACTGATGCCTATAATTGCTACTATAGGCATCGGTTGTTTTAAACAAACCGATGCCTATAGATGGTATTAGGCATCAGATGTATAACAAAATCGATGCCTATAGGTGCAGTACAGGAATCGGTTGTTAATTAAGAAACCAATGCCTATACTGCAACTATAGGCATTGGTTGTTCTACGATAACTGATGCCTATAGTGACTGTATATTGAACCAAACTTTTGTTCACCCCAATTATAGATATTTAAATTAAAGCACGTAAGTTTTCTCGCAAGAGTACGAGGAACTTGTAGGGTGATGAGTTTGACTCGAGTCGTATCTCTCGAGGAAACAACTGTTCGGTTTTTAGGACGTTTTTCTCAATTTACTAACTAAAATAAAATACATGTACATTTGGGGATTTAAAAGATTTTGAATTGATCATTATGAACTAAAGCAGTAATTAAACTAAGGATAATTAAACTAATTATTCTAAACTATATTATCAACTACGAGAAATAATTATATTATCAATCAAACGCTACTAGGATCCAATTAACGAATCTAAGAACATGAATATAAGAAACTACCATGAAGCAGTTGTATCATACGAATCTAAGAACCATTAATTAAGCATAAATCAACTGGCATAAATAAACTAAATAAATCCAATATCCAAGCATGAAACGATTAAACTAATTAAACTAGTTTTAGAATTAACTAAGAATTTAACTAAACAATTAACTATGAAATTAACTAAGAGTTTAGAATACTTATTGGAACTTGTAAAAGCAATGAAAATCTCCATCTATTCCGGAGTTGAACGTTGATCTTGGGCGAAGATTGGATCCCGAACGTGAATTTCATGTTTCGGACTCGTTGTTCTTCGATCCTTGATCTCGGTCTTCGAATCTTGTTATAAGATGTGAAAATATGTTTATTCTAAGCTAAAATAACCTAAGATAGTCGTGTGTCTCCCTAAAAATCCGAAATATGAAGGGTATTTATAGATATAACAAGTCTTGGCGCACAACAAACCCTAAAATCGCAAATCTGGGCAGCCACGTCGACGGTGCATCGACGCTGCCTGGGTGCTCGCGTCGGCTGGGCGGGTGCGCCGACTGACGCGGTCTTGAATCGACGCTTCAGAAAGTCACGTCGGCCTTGCATCAATCGACGCATCTTGGATCGACGCTTCAGAATGTTGCGTCGGCTGTGCGTCGATCATCGCGGATCATGCCTCGCGTCGACGCTCGAGTCGATCGATGCGACAGAGCGTCTGTCTCATTTTTCTTGATCTTTTTGCTACTCATTCTCCATTCTTGAGCATTGAACTTCGTCTATTACGCGCTGAACTCTTCCGGTTACTTAGTTGTAAGGTGAAAAACAAAGTAATATCACCTATTTGCATCAATTATGATCAAAATACGGTAAAGTAAGCTGAACTACAAAGATACGAAATTACGCTTAAATCATCCAACTTATACAAAAAACAAATAGGAAAACAAACCAAAATACTAATAAAATAAGGACAAGTCCACTTTAATCAAATACCCCACGCTTAATTGGTTTGTTCGTCCTCGAACAAACGATAGATTCAAAGTATAAGTAGAATGAAAATCAGTTCAAGCAAAGAGTCGTGCTATGCTACATACGTAATTTTGAAAATATAGGTACAATTCACGCAACGTCAAATACTTGACCATTATTACATTGTCGCTTTAAATACAAAATCATGCTTCCTCACGAAGGATAATATATAGATGTACGCTCAAAGCACTCAAGCATTCTCTGCATAGAACGTGTATAAACTCAAATCATACAATTACATGCACATTAAATAAGCATGGAAAATCAATCTCTTCTCAAACTCAAATTAAGTGTGTTATCAAAACTAAGAATCGGTAAGGTCTTTACGGGCTGTAATGTGAGGCTCTTTGGACGGGTGTGGAATATATAAGTCGTGTGGCTAAATCGCTCACTCAACCTAATCTAATCAAGAAGCAAATTGCTTCACCTCGCTCAAAAATAAAAACCTCACTTAACTCTTATAACGTAGCCTTGAAATTAGGCTATTCCTCAACTCGAAACTCGTAAACCGACTGTAAGCTCAAACCACTTAAAAACAATTGAAGCTTATAACGTGCTTCTTATACAACTATTTTGCCCCTTAAACATAAGGCTTCATAAAATAAACCATAAAACTCAAGCCTTAATAAAGTGCGTAGGCAATGATTAAAACAATTCACTAGACTCACCATCCTTTTATTTTCTTTTTTTTATTTTATCCCTTTTTATTCTTTTTATGGGGTTTCTTCTTCTTCTTCTTCTTTTTTATATATATTTTTTAGATGGTGGTCCTTACTTACAAAATAATAAATTCCTAAAAAAATTCCAAGACTCAAATAATCAATATAAATACGAACTCCTACCCCACGCTTTTAATGGGTTGTAGGGGTCATCTCAAAAACACTCATGGCTATAGGTGTGGATTATTTGGCTATGATTGGCTCATTCGGAATTTATAGTGGCTAAAATATATGAATATGACCAGAATAGGATTTTTTCTGTGCCTTAACCTCATTTTCAAAGTCGACTACACACAGTGGTTTCAAAGAGATATCAAGACTTAAACTTATTCAAGTACATGCAAAGATGATGATCACTCAGGCTACTCACATGCTTTTTGCATGAAAAAGTTTTGAATTAACGCTGATTTTAAGGTTTTGCGAAATCAATTGCGTCCAAGTACCATTTTACAATATATAAGTTATAATATTTTGAAGAATTATTGCACTTATGCACGCTCAAAGACAAGAACAAATAATCATACAAAGTCAACTTTGACAGGCAAGCCATACAAACACAATTAAGCGTAGAAATAGTAATTAATCACGTTTTAAGCATATAATTATTACAGGACAAGTATTAAAAATTACATAATTAAGATATACAAATCACACTCGACCACTCCCCTCTCTAAAAATCCCGACAATCTCCTGATTGCCACAAATACATCCAAAATTCAAAAAGAGGAAGAAAAAAGAAAACATCCCTAAAATAATAGTAGTCGAGCCGCTACTCGTTGATTTGTGCAATTTGGCCTGCTGCTTCAACGTGCGCGATATGAATTGCCCTAAGAAAATAAAACAAGCAAAAGCAAAGAAAATAACAATATTTTTGGATTTTTATATTTTTCATTTTTTCATCATTATTAAAAAAAATTATTTAAAGCATAAAAATAAAGATACTAGATTGAAAACTCGCGGGAACCATCATCCTAAGGGTTCTCATCAACGTCCATGCTCGGTTGGGGATAAGCCGCCTCAAACCGCTCCTCGAGCCTCGAAATGCGAGCTCGCATATTCCTTAAGCTTCGACGGTTTTGCTCGTGGTTTGTGTCAATCTTTTCGTCGATGATTTGGAGCTTGTCGAACATCTTCAATTGAAATGCTCGGTTATCCTTGAAAAATTGACCCCAACCGGGACTCGGGCCCGAAGTAGTATGTGGGGTCGGCTCCATCGTCGTATTGCCATCCTCGTCATTATGTCGAGACGAGGATCCTCCTTGAGTCGAAGACCTCACTCGGGGTGGAGGGGCACGTGTCAATGAAAGTGTAGATGTCCCGAGTGGGCTTAGTCCGCTTCCGTCCGGTTCGAACCGAAGTGATGCGCGAGGCCGGTGATGTATGGCGCGAAGGAGAGAAGTGGTGTCTTGCTCCCCGCTGTACCCTTAGTAATATTGTAGAGTCCTTGCAAGACCAATGGGTATAGCCGGACTTGACGACAATCAAGAAGACATTTAAGAACATAGAGCTCGGACTTGTTCGCATAGGTGGCCTCGTTCTTGCATAAAATGATGTGGCCGAGGATCTTGTAGGCGATATAGAGGGCATCATCTTGAATCTTCGAGCAAGGAAATCGCTTGCAATCGCCCGTGTTTCCCCCGGTGATCATTCCCCAAAAAGAGGCTAAGTCGAAGCCTTGAACTCCTACTAGGTTGTCCCCTTCGGTCGAGAAATCAAAGATGTTGCCAAAAACCTCCTAGTTAACAAAAACATCATTCCCACCTAGCCTACATGTGAATGTCTCGTCGTTCCGGATTGCCAAAGTAGAGAAAAATTCGAGCAAAAGCTCGTTAAATCCGGGGAGGTGCATTTGGGCGAAATACCCACACCCAAGGCCAACGACGTATCGGGAAATATCTGTGTGGTGCTCCGAACCATTTGAGGCCTCTTCCTCGATTCCGTCGACGTTCAAAGTCCTATGTGTAGCGAACCCCCACTTTCGAATGTTTTTAAAAATGTCCCATTCCTTTTTGTCGTAAATTGGGAACGTTTCTCCGTATTTCCCCGAGATATCCTTGTGTTTAATCGCTTGAGACATAATCAAACAATACGAAAGCGAAGGGGAACGAAAATTCTTGAAAAATAAAATTTTTTGTTCTTTGGGGAATTTTGTCGAACACTTGGCGTGCGTGTTCAACCCACAAAGAACTCAAACAATCCTTGCACCAATAACTTCCCAACACAACCAAACAACAATATATGATAGTCCCAAGAGAGTTTTGAGCGAAGTACCTCGTCGATTTCCTTGGGAACGAAGGAATTGCCCGAAATTGCGTCAACCCTTGTAGCCCGTTTTGGAGGAATTGGCTTGTATGTAAGTAGGTTAATTGCATTTCCTAGGTATATATTATGTGTGAGATGAATTGATGTGGTTGGTGTTTCAGTTGCAAGATTTTGAAAAAAAAAAGAAAATTTGTGAAGAAGGAAGGAAGAAATTGATAGTTTGAGAATTGAAAAGTGGGGAAAAAGGAGCTTTTTGGACGAATTTAAGCTGCTCCCTAGGTTATTCCCGCGGGTCAAGAGTCTATGGGTCGGGTTGATGGGTCAAAATCCGATTTTTTAAACGCTTCAGGGCCGGTTTAGGGGTTCGCATCGACGCTGCGTCGACCGACGCGAGCCCAATCGACGCGACAGAGGCTGTTTCTCGGCAGTTGCGTCGTCACCGCGTCGATCGACGCGAGCATCCTCGGCGTCGACGCGGGCGGAATTCTGGGTTGATTTTTCTTCACTTGTTTGATCAACTCTCCTCGTTCGAGTTCTTCCATTTGTTCTAAAAAGATAAAAACCAAAATAAAACATTAAATAAAATAAAAATAAAATATAAAAGGATATAAAACGCTCGGGTTGCCTCCCGAGAAGCACGAATTTTAACTTCGCTTGCTCGATGCTATCTTTTTCATTTAATTCCAACCGTGTGGTGGATCTCCCAACTCCACCAACTTGTGATCTCGATTCTTCTTTCTTCCATCATGATAAGGCTTCAGTCTATGCTTGTGAATTTGAAGGGATAAATTTCCGACCTCATCATATAACGTGGCTACTCCATACTCGTCTAATTCTTTTATTAAGAACGGTCCGCTCCATGCAGCTTCAAAATCAGCTGGGTCATACTTACGTTCGTGATTATAAAATACTAATTCCCCAACCTCATATTGCAAGTTTTTGACTTTCTTAGCGCGAACCTCTTTTGATTTCTTCTTATTCCTTATCCAATCGTTGAGATATGCCTCGCCCTTGTTCTTTGTGTGCGAAAACTTTTTGTTAGAGCCAAGGGAATCATACCTTGAGCGACTTATTGGTGGCTTCAACTCCACTCTTTGCCAGAATTTAATTGCTTTGCTCTCCCCATCTAAATCATCTGGAAATTCGTCTATGATATCGCGTATGTCAATACCTAGTAACTCGATCAAGTCCTCCCCACTTAAGTGCATCTGGTCCTCAAACTCGTCGTACTCCTTGCTTGAATCAACTCGTGAATCCCCTCCCTCGATAGAAAATCCGGCTTCGTCCCCGTCGCTTAATTTGTTCAAAGTAGCGATTCCTCTTAGCTCGTGGACTCACGATGTAACGGGGTCAATGAAAGAACAATCATCTAACAAGGCAGGGGAGGGAGTGTTTTGAATATCTTTTGTGAACATCAATCAGAGTATGGGAGGTAGACATAAACAGGCACCCAAATAAAATGGTATGCTCCGTGCTCTCAGTCGGTACTTCGCCAATGTCCATAACCACAAAATTAATAGGAATTACGAGCTCTCCAACTTGTACTAAACATCTTCAACTATCCCCAAGGGTAGTCGAATTGAGCGATCGGCCAACTATAGGTGCATGGTTGTCGGCTTTAGAGGTCCAAGATCAAATTCTTGATAAAGTGAATATGGCAGTAGATTTACTCCAGCTCCAAGGTCCTACATCCCTTTTGCTTTTTGTCCATTAGCCAATGAAATTGTGATGCAGAAGCTTCCAGGATCGCGTTCCTTAGGTGGCAATGGCTTCTTAAAAACTGCGCTAACTTCCTTCGGTAATGTTACGTATTGATTCGTCGCCAAACGTCTCTCTTTCGAGGCAAGTTCCTTAAGAAATTTAACGTAGGCGGGCATTATTTTGATTACCTCCAAAAGTGGTGGGTTGATATTGACATTATTCAAGAGGTTGTATAGCTCCATGAACCTCTTGTTCTCTTTTTCTGGATGCAACCGGCTCGAAAAAGGAACAACATCTTTAATTTGCGTCATTGATTGCTTCGGTAGTGATAGTTCATCTTTGCCAAGGGTGTCATTCGGAATCGTCCCTTGAATGGATCCAGGAACATATCTATTTGTGGCTTTATGTAACTTGTCTATTGGTGTAGAGACAATTTCCTCATCTTGGTCCACTATGCCATTGTCGATCTTCTTCCCACTACGAAGGACATGAATTGTCGATGCCTGTTCTGCTTGGCTTAGAAGTTTACCTCTTTCGTCCGAGAGCTTGGCTAGGTGAGTCGATAATTGGCCTATTGCTGTTTCAAGTTTCCTCTGGCCAGCTGTATTCTCAAGGATAGCCTTCTTCATGTCGGTGATTTCGTTTCTAACGTCAGCGAGTCCATCTCGATTTTTAAGAGTCTCGGCCACTTGATTCTACTGCCAAACCAATAGCTGATCCGTTGATTGAACTGTTGTAGGTACCTGCCCTTGCGTATGAAAATTATTTTGTGGAGGCGGCAATGGTGCTTGAGCATGTTGTGGAGTTGGAAACTGCGGGTCGGTATTTGGAGATAAATAATTTGGGTTTGAAGGTTCATAACTCAAAAGCGGAGAATCACGTTGTGCATTAAACTTCCTTTGGGGTTGATAATTCGGAATTGCGTGAACATCTTCTTGTTGCACTATGTTGTTTGGACACACGTCTACTAGATGTTGAGGAGATCCTCACTGGTTGCATGTTGCAGTATTCTTCTGTGTATCGGCCTTGCTTGCCCGCTCGGCTTTCCAAACAGCTAATTTTTCGTCAAATATCTCTGCACACTTGGCTTGACTAACTTACCGTCATCTAAATCAGGATCGGGAATGAAAATTTTATTAACCTTCATTTTACGAGGCCGAGAGTTGGTTCGTCTAGATTTCTCGCTTTGCTTCTCCAACACCCATCTCGCCTCGATGGCTGTCAAATCTCTGAAATCTCCTCATGCTGCTATCTCTACCTCTCGTTTCCCATGGTCCAATAATCAATCGAAGAAAAACTGGTTAGTCATCTCCGGAGAATAGTTGTGGTGGGAACAAGCTTGCAAAAGCGTCTTGTAATGCTGCCACGTTTCATGAAATAGTTCTCCATCCAACTGTTCAAAGGTGGCAATTTGCCTCCGAAGATGCCCCGTTGTTTGGGCCGAATAGTATTGATTTAAGAATTTCTCGCTGATCATATCCCAGTCAGTCAACGAACCAGGCTCTAGGGATAAAATCCATGACATCGCCTTGTCCTTCATGTTGTACGGGAAACAAATCATTTGTACCTCTTCTTGATTAAGGCCATGAACCAAAAATCTTCCAACCTCATCAACAAAATAGTTCAAAATGCCAAGGGGACTTCATGGGCACCTCCGTGAAAAGTCGGGAGTAAATTAAGTTGGTGCGTTTTGATCTCAAATTCCCTTGCGGTTGGTCCGAGCACAATTGCTGACCTAAAAGGTACAACTTTGGTCGCGCCAAATCACGCTGTCTAAGTGCTCGATCTCCCCTTGGTTCCCTAACTCGATCATTAGCTCTCTCGTAGTGGTCTTCATATGCGTAATGGTTCTCGTGCTCATATCTTCTTCCGAAATTATTTTGCTCGTAACCATAATCGTGATTTGTCAACCAAGCGTTCACGTGCCTCTGATTGTTAGCATATGCGTTACGCTGCAGAAGATCCTCATTCCTAAATGCCACGTTCTCGATGTTGCGTTGACGCATGACATTGTCGTTCATCTCTTCGTTTTGCCTCATATTTGCGACTGAGCGTCGGTCTCCATTTCTCGATCGTTTGCTACTCATTTCACCGAAAAGCTTGTTCTTCTATTCTCGAACATCGAACTTCGTCTTTTACGTGATAAACTTTTCCGGTTACTTAGCTGTAAGGTGAAAAACAACGAAACATCACCTAATTGCATCAATTAAGATCAAAATGCGGTAAAATAAGCTGTAATCTTAAAATTACGGAATCATGCTTAAATCGTCCAACTTATACCAAAAACAAATAGAAAAACGTATTAAAATACTAATAAAAATAAGGACAAATCTACTCTAATCAACTACCCTACGCTTTATTGGTTTGTTCGTCCTCGAACAAACGATAATTTCGAAGTATAACTAGAATAAAAATTAGTTCAAGCAAAGAATCGTGCGTTGCTACATAGATAATTTTGAAAATATAGGTACAAGTCACGCAACGTCAAACACTTGACCATTATTACATTGTCGCTTCAAAATAAAATCATGCCTACTCACAAAAGATAATATAAGTGTACGTTCAAAGCACTCAAGTATTTTCTGCATGGGACGTGTATACACTCAAATCATACAATTACAAGCACATAAAATAAGCACAGAAAAATCAATCTCTTTTCAATC
The DNA here is from genome assembly GCA_014905375.1 of Phtheirospermum japonicum. Classification (NCBI taxonomy): domain Eukaryota; kingdom Viridiplantae; phylum Streptophyta; class Magnoliopsida; order Lamiales; family Orobanchaceae; genus Phtheirospermum; species Phtheirospermum japonicum. Next base: position 92,022 of record BMAC01000131.1, read on the forward strand.
GCAAATTAAGTATGTTGTCAAGACTAAGGATCAGAAAAGGTCTTTGCGGGTTGTAATGTAAGGCTCTTTGGACGGGTATGGTATATATAAGTCGTGTGGCTAACTCATGATCAATAACTCACTCAACCTAACCTAATCGAGAAGCAAATTGCTTCACCTCGTTCAAAAGAAAAACCTCACTAAGCACTCATAACGTAGCCTTTTAAACATAGGCTATTTCTCAACTCAAAAACTCGTAAACCGACTGAAAGCTCAAACCACTTAATCACAAGTCTTTTACCTTTTAAACATAAGGCTTCATAAAATAAACAATTAAAATACAAGCCTTGATAAACGCGTAGGCAGTTAAACACTACTATCCACCATCTTATTATTATTCTTTTTATTTTTTTATTTTTTTTATATTTTTTATTTTGTCCCTTTTCTATTTTCTTGGGATCTTTTTCTTTTTTAAAACAACAAAACCAAGTACCACAATTACATCATAGTTCTAAGACCAATACTATATTACCTTCTTATACATTGGATTTTTCGCCCATGCATAGTCCCAAACCATCTCGCCTTCAATTTTCTTTTGTAGTTTGTAAAATTGCCCAAAATCTGCGAACCAATTACAAAAATTTCAACAATTAGGTCGGAATCAAATTGATACAATTAGCACTACTGCAGAAATACTTTTTAACGGCGTTTTTTTTTTTTTTTTTTCATTTTTAACTGCGGTTTTTTGAACCGCCCTTTGTATCGACCGCCGTTAAATTTTACGGCGGTTTTTAAAAAACCGCCGTAAAAAAGTGGGATTTAACGGCGGTTCTGGAAGACATTTAACGGCAGTTTTGGAACCGCCGTAG